>BTSY01000006.1:12367934-12582934 GCA_036245785.1 Pristionchus fissidentatus
GTCCAGTCACCATCCACATCGTCGTGGGCACATTTCGGAACATCAAAGGGATCAGTCATACAAATTATTGTTATGCACTTATTTAACTCGTTCAACCAAATTCAATCCGTTTAGATCATAACCCAAAAAAAGCCTCTAGAATAAATTTTGTGAAACACATCCCAAACAGATCTTTGTCGTGTTGCTCAACGGACCAATCGGTGATGCTACTTTTAACGCTCGTTTAGGATCCCAAAAATGTATCAAAATGTAGTATGTTCCAAACAAGTCCGTGAAAATAATCTGTAGGGTTCCTAACCGGGTCCGCGCCTTCCCATGACCCTCTCTTCTCTATTTCTCTCTCTCTCTCTCTCTCTCTCTCTCTTCTCTTGATCTCCTTCATCTCTTTGACTCGATGTCAAAACTGATCCATCAGCGGAGTCTTTTGTCACGATGCTTTGACGGGGAAAGAAGAGTAACTAGTTGCATGGAGAGAGAGAGAGAAGGGGGGAAGGAAGGGGGGGCTAACTCCATAATTGCCTTAGTTCCGACCACCAAAATGCGCGTCTTGATCCGGTCTCTCCTTTCGTCAATTTGCATCATTTGTTCGGCTATTGAGCGATACGATAGAGTCACTTGTTACCGTCTCTCTCTCTCTCTCTCTCTCTCTCTCTCTCTCTCTCTCTCTCTTCTCAAACTGAACAGATTGGTCATCTTCTAGTCCAAGCCTGCTCTCGTAATGTGTTCCTTCTCACGATTCGTCTGTATTACCTCTCTTCCCTTGTCCCATTCAACCTCCTCTCCATACAACAAAGCTCACCCTGCCGACCTCTCTCTCTCTCTCTCTCTCTCTCTCTCTCTCTCTCTCTCTTTCTCTCTCTCTCTCTCTCTCTCTTATCTCTAGTGTCATTCTCCATCATTTTACCATCATTGTCATTATTCCAGATGCGAAACGAGTAGCGGTCCCTTATCAATTCATCCCTCTCCCTTTTGTCGATGAAATCACAAGATGTCTCTATTGTAGATCAACATTTGCTTTTGCCATCCCTTTTTCGGTGATTATACGTTTTGGAATTGCCGTTTAGGAACCCGAAAATATGGAAGTTTCTAAATGTTCTGGAACTTATCCCAAATAAATCTTCGAGAAATATTTCGAGGGTTCCTAAAGGCAGTTTGCAAACGTCGATCTATCACCCTAATTTTGTCTTCTTCGTTTCAATTCCATTAAAATTTCTTCCATGTTCACAAACATTCAAGTCCAACACCCATTTTCTCCATATATTCGCCAATGTTATAATTTAAATGTGTCAACATTATAACTTAAATTAAATTAAAATAGATTTTCCAGGATGGATTCCTCCTCTTCTTCCGATCTCTTTCCCTCCATGCCTCCACTCGAAATTCCCCGTCCGAAGTGTCATGGAATGCAATTCGTTCCCACCCGAGGCAGATATGGATTCTATCGGGTGAGAAGAGAGAGAGAGAGAGAGAGAGAGAGAGAGAGATCCATATCAAATATCCTCGTCATTTCCTTGATCGTCGATCATTTCGACGCCGCTTTTTCGCCCCGCGAGCGAAGTGAGAAAACGAATCGGAGAATGAGCAAACAAAAAAAGCTGGAACTTTTGACGTACGATTGGCGGAGATTTTCCGCACTTTCCTGTGTGGCTAAAGCGGGGGCACATGAACCCACACATTGGTAGATCAGGGATGATAATGTGTGTGGAACCCTCATAATATTTTCATGGGATTAATTTGGAATTTAGAATTTTTAAAATAATTATTTTCGAAAGAGGCAGAAAAGAAAATTCCAAAACGAGTCATTGCCGTGAGCGCGTCCCTCCTGTTTTATATTACTATCTCGCCCCTTACCCTTTCCTGGAGGTTTGACAGGATGGAGGAATCCAGTGAGGGTGAAGTGATTGACATCTAAACACTAACTAATCATGGTGTCTTCACATGAGAGAGAAGGCAGATTACAGTCACGGATTACATCGAAGATTTGGCTGGAAAAAGTATCCGACCACGTTCAATACGTTGCAGACGATTCGTGCCGAGGGGTCGAAGTACGGTGTGTCCATCAAGGGAATGGGACCTCGTCGACCAGTTCTGTCGAAGGATCTATTCACTCGACCACAGACTGTCATTGAGGTACACCATAATGTTAGAATTGACAGGAAAGTGACCACGTAGTGTGTTTAGGAAAAGGCGCCCAACTGCGCCTTTTGGGCGCCTTTTCCCAATTGGGAAAAACACAACGTGATCGCTTTCCTGACAATCCTTCATACGCCTATATATTGTGACACTCATTGTTCCATCTGCCGCAATCGATTACGTCATGCGAAGCTGCATTTTGAAATTGCCGCCGTAAAAGCACCGTAACCCCTCATAACTCAATTTCCGGTTCACTCGATAACCGTATCAACGAGGCTCCGTAGTGGTTTAGTGTGCCAATCTGCCTGTTATGATAACAGAGTCTGTTGCCTGCTCTCTCCCTCTCTCTCTCTCTCTCTCCCTCTCTCTCTCTCTCTCTCTCTCTCTCTCTTATCACTATTGTAATCCTTCTCTAATCATCGTGACTTCGCATGAGAGAGAGGGCAGATTACAGTCACGGATTACAACAAAGATTTGTCTGCGAATTCACTCGGCCTCATTTTGAACCAGAAGAGAAAGAGGTCGAGGACAAAACAATAAGAATCAGAAACAGCACACAACATGAAATAAATTATGAAAGTTCTGAAATGAATTCTGAATAATATAATAAGAAAGGTAGATAGAGCAAAAAAAGGAAAATAAAAGAAATTGTGTGTTGTCAGGAGGAGGAACGTGGAGAGAACAATCAGGGCAGCACTGAGAGTATCAATCACAATTCATCTGCATCTAGTCAGGTTAGTTAGAGAGTTGGGTAAAGAAATCTTCTTGCCTAATCGACCATTGTCTCTCTTGTGGTTTCCCACTTTTTCCTTGCGATCTTGGAACTTTTTTTATTTCATGAATAAGAAAATTTTTACAATTAACTAGTACATCACCGTAGAAAACGTGGAAGCATTGTCCTGTATCATGTTGCTTCATAATATTACATAATGATACAAATCAATCAAAAAAATTAGCCTGATAAAATATTGATTTATTAATTTCCCCCTTCAGACATCCTCCGATCGTTCCTCTCCCATTGAGATCGAACCAGATTACCCACTGGACGATGACGTCATCACTTCCCCTCCTCCTCCCTCTCGTCCCTCCACTCAACCTCCCACCCAATACAGACCCATTCTATCCACCAAGTTCTAATTGATGATGGTACGTTTGAGAACTGCCGTATAGGAACACAAAAATATAAAAGATTCTAAATTAGGGATAGCTTCTCAAGAAGTCACTCTCTTCTTTTCGCGCACTCTCACACCGGTCTGACCGATGAGATAGTGTGCAGAACGACGAGGGCATTTCTTGCGAAGCCATCCCTGTTCTAAATGTTCTGAAATTAAACCCAAAAATAATGGGGAAAATATCTTGTTTTTAAACGACAGACCCAAAACGTCCTATCGACTATTCCCCTCCCACTTTCAATCGATTCAATCACCCGGTAGATCAAACTCTCTTCATTTCTAGTTTCCCCCCTTGTCACACATCTCCCCATACGGTTTCATCCCCCTCTGTCCTCTCTACTCAATATTTATCTGACTAAAATGATTGTGACCCGATTGACCTCTCGAGTGGATTACAGTAGTGTCCCTCCGACCGACGCTTTGTGTACATATCGACTGAATAAAGCAACATTCTTTTATTCGGGCATTTAAGTGCGGATTCACGGGGTTTTAGTCACAGGATGGAAAGGAATGATTGATCTACTCGAGGGGGAATTCCTCGGTAGGTCAGAGGAAAGAAGGTATGAATGAGCAGTTGAATGGTAGTCTCTCAGTCAATTGAACTAGTCATCGAAAGGGGCCAAAGTGCGAGTCTACAATTATGTACAATGGAAAGAGAGAAGAAGAAAGAGAAAGAGGAGAGAATCCTGAGACACAAAGATAACGAATAGAATAGACGATTCATGTCGATAGATTGATCGAAGCGAAGCCGTAATGACAAATTGATCCGACGGAATGTAGACTGACTTATTACGAATCTAACCACAACTATCACAAATTACATAATATAGAAACCAACTCTTGTTACAATTTTGCACTCATTTAGCCTAGAACGCATTGAAATGGCACTGTACATTAAAAATATTCTGAGAAATTTTACAGATTACTCTCGGATAGGAAACAATCTACGGGGGTAAGTCGTTTAGACAATCATAGCTCTGATATGATATTATGAGAGTGAGCAAATGGGGTCTTACATTACTCCTCTACCGTAGTCTTACAGTACTCTGCACTAGTTTACTTTACCGTACCAATTGGGTGAATGCGAGTTGACCGCTAGATTCACACAGTGAGATTATATATGAGGGTCCCACCCCGGGTTACTTGGTCCGGTACAGTAAACTAGTGCCCAGTACTCCACTACCGTATTCTTACAGTACTCCTCTACCGTACTCTACAGTGCTCCAGTGAGTATGGCATCAGCGGCCGCATTGAGATTCCATTCCTTTGCAATCAATGCCGTCTCCGCCTGTTGGCCATCTCTCGCTATTCCCGTGTCCACGAGATACTCCTTCTTGAGTAGACGAAGAGCTAGATCGATTCGACCACCCAGACGAGTCACCATCCAGTCACATCTGATTAAGAGACCATTTGAATAACGTTAATGGCCGGATGAAAAAAGTAAGATCGTGAAATACGAAAGGTTATGTCGAAATGTTACATTATTTCTCAAATTTCCGCTGATAATCGGCAAAAGTGGCAAAATATAAATCCTTCAAAGTGAAAACTACAAAACGGCTTTTTTTCATTTACCTTTCGAATTAAGACCTAGATAAATTCACGAAAAAAAGATTCCCAGTAAACTCCGTATTTCATCTTTAAAATGTAATAGGCAATGTATGTGTCAAAACAATATTTTGAGCATTCACCATACATCGGATGATAATCCGCCAATATTATGCAACCGACCTCTTTCTATCAGTGAAGAAGGCGTCCGCATAGAGTGCCTCCATCTCAGCTGCTTGTCGACCTGAGAAAGGAAGAATAGTGAGAATAATAAGGAGAATTAGATCTTCCCCCAAAGCTTTTCTTTTTTCACATTTTCGTTTCTTGTATGAGAATGAAAAGGAAACATGGACCATCGATATAGCCCACACGAAAGATTATAATTATTGAGTGACTGATACCGCCTCGTAATAGTATATTGGTATGTCGGATCACACAAAAGAAACGTGTGAAAACACAATTCGCCTGGATTTATCATCTCCCATCGCCTCCCTCCCAATGCCTTCCATACCTGGAGATGGCGGTCGTTCTGTCGGTGTCCTCGTGGTGGATGCAGCTGCAGCAGCTGCAGCCGTCTGTCCTCCTCCTCTTGCTGCAGCAGTCGTGGAAGGGGCGGAGAGAGGGTCGAGCAGTCGGATCACTTCCTCCGCTGTCGCGTCCGCAGGCACCTGCAGTGAGGTGGATACTGAAGGAGTTGCGACCAGTTGTAGCCATATGACAATTGTAATTCCCAACATCGAGTGCGCTTATTGTTAGAATTCAATTTTCAAGCGTATCAATAAAGCTAATTTTTTTGAAATGCACATTATTGATAATGACGGAGTAATAGATTTCATCGCGACTTGCACACAAAGCGATCCCACTGCGTTTTCTAATCTTGCATCTATAAAAATAACCTTTCAACGATTATAATAACATTATACATTTATGGTGTACGATAAACAAAAAAAATATATAAATGGCTCTGCTGACCTCAATTGCACTTCTACTGGCTGGTCCGAGTGCGGGCGGCAGCACCGATCTTCCTCCATTCACTCCATTTCGTGGTGTCGCATAGATCAGAGTCTGTCCTCCTCCCATTTGCATCCCGTTACCGTATCCCGCGTAGCCACCGTATCCTTGCATCATTCCACCGTATCCGCCGTAGCCTCCATAGCCACCGTACAGGGCGGCGCCCGCATCAGCGTACGGTAGGGCGGGACTACCGTATCCATGGAGAGACGGTAGAGCAGGAGTGTACTGTGTACCGTAGGAATTGAGAGCACGCGTAGTGTTTTGGATGGCAAAGATCGGCATCTGAAAATATGGAAACATTTATTATTACAATATAAACAATTAACACTTGCAGATAAGAGATCATAATTTTCACAATAGTTACGAAAGCTCATTGATTATGGAAAAATTATGAAACATTGATTAAGAAAATGGTAGTGTTGCTGATGAAGGAATTGATGTTGAATGGCGTCACTTTCACAAAAGTCACAAAAAAATAATATTGACCTGAGTATTGCTTCCATTGTCTGGTCCATACGGTCGACTGATCGATGAGATGTCAACTTTGGGAGCGGCTACGGTAATCGGGTGAGGAGTATTGATTGGCTGAGTTGGCGGAGTCTGTCCACTCGTCGTCGCTGCTCCATTGTGGACTCGAGTTGGTCGAAGGACGGACGAAGAGGAGGGGAGGGGACTGCAAGTGAAGGGAGTTATGAGATGGAGAGAGAGAGAGAGAGAGAGAGAGAGAGAGAGAGAGAGTCAGGTTGTACATCAAATCCTAATCTAACAATTATGCTGTACAATTTCACAGGGATAAAAGCTTTTAAAAAAATTGAAATCCCGCAATTGGGATCTCGGCTCACAGTGGAGATAGAGATTTGAAGAACTTTTAAACACAGGAAAAATCAAGTCTATATTGTCACTAGGAACCAAGTTACCCAATGATGGAAATTCAAATTCTCCCTTTCCACCTGTGAAATTTGAGCATCATAAGATGCATATTCCATTTGCAGGACTTATCTGCACAATTTCTAGCAACTTGTTGACTGAAATGGGAATAAACATACGCTTCAGCTGGCAGCGTCGGCCTGATGGTCGTCACTGGCGCCGCAGCAGCAGCAGTGATCGTGGAGGTGGGCGGAGTCGAGGAGGGTCGGAGGATAGAGGAGGAAGGCTGAGACGACTGCTGCTGCATTGGCTGCAGACCAGCAGAGGGAGAGGAACGAGAAGAGGACGGCTGCAAATTAGAGATTACCATAAATGTTGGATTTGTTTCTTGATCAAAAATATTGCCACAATTTTTCTCACAAGAAGCCATAATAATTTTTTATAGGGTTGATTCAATAAAATACTTCTCCTGACAATGAGTCACATGCATCTCAAATTTATAAGGGACATTTTTTTTATTATATTAATGAAAGTAGAAAGACATTTAGTGATCAACTCACATTGCTCGCTCCATAGAAGAGTGCTGATGGAGTGGGCAGGAATGAGTTGACTTCACTGATGATGGCCGACTGACGAACAGAAGGGTCCCGAGTGGAATCCATCGGGGGCCGAGTTTGCACGGCAGGGACTGGGGTTACTTTGGGCGGGACTGGGGCAGGGGCGGGCGCTGGCGTCGCAACCTTGGGTGCTGCTGCAGCAGCAGGCTGCTGTGTGGGTCGGACGGGCTGCAGCTGTGGTTGGGGCTGCTGCGGCTGCTGCACCGGTCGCTGCTGGATGGGCGTTGGTTGTATGGTCGTGGAAGTGGAGGAGGATGTGGATGGTACGGGAGAAGAACGATGAGATGGTGGATTCGAAATGGGATGAGAGATCTGAAAAGAGAGGAGATTTGAACAAGCGAATCTGATTGAATAGACACCGGTAAGCAATGCGAGTTTTGTGATCAAAGTTGTGCTAGATATAAGACATCGATCAGAAAAGGATGTCCGCATTCCGAATTTTATGAGAGAAAAAGACTGGAAAATATTCGACATTCCTAGCCCCTCCTTATTTGTGATACACAAAAAGATGACTACGGCAACTGCGCACGAAATGTCTCTCGATCTCCCATTCATCGTAAACATGAGAGATAATCCATATGGGAGAGGAGTTGTCTACCAAGGAATCTACCATCACTCTCTCTCTCACACCTGCTCATTAGCGGTAATTGTATCCCCCTACTGCCATCCATGGAGATGGACATAGGTCGAAAGGTATGTAAAAAACGACGGAGCCAACCAGCATTTTGAGAATTTTTGGTGAAAAAATTGAAATCCAACCCGCATTTTCGATTTTCAAGCCCATTTTTGACAAACCCAACCCGAATTTTCGGGTTTTCATGTCCATTTTTGACAAACCCAACCCGAATTTTCGGGTTTTCATGTCCATTTTTGGCAAACCCAATCCGCATTTTCGACTAGCCGCAACACACCCTTTCGTTCTATGGAGATGGACACCGACCACGCGTTGTTGGATCGAATAATTCTGTTTGCGAAGGTAGACCTAAAAGGTGCATTCCTGGGAACATACCCTGACATCATTTTGACTTTTTTTCAATTTGTAATTTCGATAAAAATCAGACAACGTTTTCTACGTTTTGTGTGCATACTATTATGGTCTATGATCCTACTCACGAATAGCAAAAAGTTATTGGTGACTATTCAATCTAACAGCATTACTGACCACAGATGGCTGGAGTGGCTGGGAAGAGAGGAGAGCGGGATTGAAAGAAGGAGAAGAGGATGTCTTCGAGAGGAATTGAGAGGAGGAAGATGAAGAAGAAGTGGATGGAAGTTGAGGGAAGGGCTGGAAGGAGGAAAAGATGGAGCAGTTCGCGAATAGAATTATTCGATCTAACAAAACTGGCGAGTAATTCTGCGTTAATTATCGATGCCCTGTTATTTTAAAGGGTCAAAACTCTCCTAACTTTACACACTCTCTCGACAGGTCGATTCGCTAGAGAGAGTGTAAAGTAACGAGAGTTTTGACCCTTCAAAACAACAGGGCATCGACAATGAATGCAGAATTAGTGAAGGGATTGAATCATTCATCGAATCTATTGATCGACTCAACTTATATTGAGGGAACGTGAGAGTACGGGAAAGAGTTGTGGGTATTTGCGAGTTCGATGGGTAAGCAGTGAGGGAGAGGGAGAGAATAGAGAGGGAAGGGGAAGAAAAAGAGAGAGAGGAGGGTTGGATGGGGGGACTGGTTGTGTGATTCTGATTACTCATTCTCCACTGGAGGTAGAGTAAGTTGAGACAACGGGAAGGGGGGAGGCGGTAGATACGCTCGATAATCATCAGAGTGACCTACCAATCTCGATGAATCGATCATCTCGCTGTGACGGGGCTGAGACAGATTGCGAATCGCTTCCGACACCTCGAACAGGATGGTTTAAAGTGCAAATTTATTTTGTAAAAAATATTTATACAAAAAAAACAAAAAAAGTAAATCAAAATGAATATTTTTTCACAATAGCTGTCAAATCAAATCAGAACTAGCAAACTTCAAAAATACTAATACAAAAATTTCAGGAGTGCCTAAACCCTTCATTGCCATGACTCTGATGCAGCACTCACGCTAACCTCATCCAAGTCATGAATACAACTAAATATCCCCTCTTCAAATGAATATTTCTCACAAAGTTATGGTTCATAAACAGATCCGCTTCACTCGATGGATCCAAACAACAACTAACAAACTTTAAAACATTGATTTAAATAATTTTAAAAAAACCAACCATAAAGGGATCCGCTGCACTCGAGGGCGCGTAGCTGTTGGCAGTTCTCATCGTATTCATTTGAGAGTGATTGAGAAGAGGAGTTTCTCGAGGAGACGAAGAGGGACGCCACTGGATAGCATCTGAAAGGGAGGAGAAGGGGGGATTATATAGCAGACCTTATCACATCATCATTTGGTTATAAAACAAAGACTGATACCATGAGTTGTACAGTGTCCGTTCTACAAATAATCAGTGATAGGATGTGATTATTTGTACTATCACCTCTCTATCACTGAATATTTGCAGAACCGCCACTGTACAATTCATCAGTATTAGTTGTAGAACCTAATCGTACTCACTAGGGATGACGTTTGATATTTTCCATATCCTCTGGCAGTCAATTTTTCTCTGACTCTCTTTGCCTTATTAGCGTAATACATATCACGCGTGTCACGTAAGGATCGAATCAACGCTGGCACACCAAAAAAGTCGAACATGAGTTAGATACAATTTTGGATAGCCCTTAGGGTATCTAAGAAGGTTTCGCAGTCTTTTGTCCCAGAACTCAATTTCCTCGAAGATAGACGACGTCAATGTTTCAGGGGGGCAAAAGCAGTGCCTCTTTGGAGCCCTGTAGCTCCATACACAGTAACAACAGAGGAAATTCACCAACAGAAGATCTGTGCGGAATCATCTGAAGAATAGCCCTGACTGATTGGGCCCAACTTATAATTAAAACTAATTAGTCAGGCTAATTAAAACTTCTCATTTGTACCAGAGTGTCGGGCCCAGGATAATCTCAACGCCAAAGTCTGGAGCTCGTTGAGACGAATCGAATGATATGCTTAACTGTGATCATAAGTATGTAACTGGCTCATTCATGGTCGAAAAACTCCGCGCGCGGCTTCTCTGCCTGTGACCTCGCATCTTGGGAGAGAGCGCGAGAGGTACGCGGCTTTCCGGTCCGTGTCTGTCTCCAAATAAGTGTATAACACATTTCTAGCAATAGATAAGTCTTCTGCTCAGAAATCTTAATCACTTATTAAATTAAAAGTAATGTTGCATTTACTAATATTTATACTATAAATATAGAAAACGGTTTACGAAAATCGCTATTTGCGTCCGGATTAGCCAGTGGCATTATCCCAATTGCAATATCTTGTTTTAATGCAATTCGGATGGGTTGGAAAAAATTCAAAAACTTGCAAAAATAAATCTGTGAAAAATGGAGTTGAACCTGTGACATGCAAAATCTGAGACAAACGCCTTACCGGCTGAGCTACGCCTAAGAGATGCGAGAGAACGCCAGTGATATCCTGACCTACCCGATACTGCTCTTATCTCTCTCACCTCGAGAGGTCACAAGTAACGAGGCGTTTTTGCGAATGGTTTTTCGACCATGAATGAGCCAGTTGCATACTTATGATCACAGTTAAGCATATCATTCGATTCGTCTCAACGAGCTCCAGACTTTGGCGTTGAGTTTATCCTGGGCCCGACACTCTGGTGCAAATGAGAAGTTTTAATTAGCCTGACTAATTAGTTTTAATTATAAGTTGGGCCCAATCAGTCAGGGCTATTCTTCAGATGATTCCGCACACATCTTCTGTTGGTGAATTTCCTCTGTTGTTACTGTGAAGGGAGCTACAGGGCTCCAAAGAGGCACTACTTTTGCCCCCCTGAAACATTGACGTCGTCTATCTTCGAGGAAATTGAGTTCTGGGACAAAAGACTGCGAAACCTTCTTAGATACCCTAAGGGCTATCCAAAACTGTAAAAATAATAGGGGGTCAGAATGTGTGCCAACTACCCCCTGATTTGATTCGATCCTTACGTGACAGGCGTGATATCTCCCGTCCAACAGACTGTATTACGAATATCAAACTTGCATCCCTAGTACTAACTAAAGCGTGATTCAAAGAACTGTTGTTCCTTAAATAATAGCTTAAATATATTAAAAATATTCTCTCACCATTAACAACTGGCGATTGATGGAAGGATTGAGGTTGAGATGGAACAACCGATCGAGAGTGGAGACGAGCCGACAGTTCATCCATTACTTGAGATCCATTCGAAGAGGACTGGAAGGAGAATGACGTCATCGAGAGAGAGAACTACTCAATTTACGTTTGATCATTGTCCTATATACTCTAGAATCGCCGATGGTCGGACTAGTAGGAAGTGGTGGTCGGCTAGTGTCCGTCCACTAGTCCCACCACCAAATGAGACTATTTCGACCATCCGTCCACTAGTCCGACAACCGGCAATTCTAGAGTACTAATCGATCACCGCAGTGAGAGGAATCGACTCGTCAGAGGGACAAAAAGGCGGAAAGGGTAATAGACGAAAGAGGATCAACGAAGAACGGTAAGCAGATTATCGAAGAATCATCCACATTTTATGACATGCTCTGTGAGCACTTGTGTCTGTGCTACTAAATGTTTCGTCATCACTATGTAACATTTACTAACCGCTCCATAGTTGGGAATGGGAGTGTGTCCATTGGATGGGCGGAGTGTCGATGATGGGAGATTGGAGGAGGGAGGAGTCTGAAATGGTTGCGTCATTTTATTAGGCAATACATTGATGAAATGTATTTCTCGAGAAATGCAACAAATTCGTAGCAAATAGATACTTTCTTTTAAATCAGGAGTTACTCACATTTCTGATGTAAGGAGTAGCTAAGATTGGTGGTGGAGTGTTGTTTACTGCACGACTGAAAGGGACGAATTGGTATTAGAGCATTAAAATCCGTTTGAGCACCTCATTCATAATACCGAGAATATCACACAACATTTTCTTTAAAATCTGAATCGATTTTTACTGACACAAGTAAATACAGTACCTGGCACTCTGCGACCTCACTGTACCCGGCGGCCGCGGCACCGATGCGATATTGTAGTCTCCTGAACGAATTACTTCATCAATTACCACCTATATTTCTAATGTTTCTACACAACTGACAAAAATTCATCACATTTGGATAGAAAAAAAACTCATATTTTCAACCCAAAAAACACCACTGATAAATATTTATAGTACAGAAATAGCATAATAAATAATGGACTCACTATTAGCCGGCGTCAGGGGGATTCCTCCCGTGTAGACTCCTCCTTGATTCGCCGGCCGCCCTCCCACAGGACTCTCTGCTGGTGGTTCGTAGTATGGATGGGGAGGATGAGAAGAAGAGGAGGGGAGGAAGGGAGGAATAGTAGAGGAGGAAGAAGATTGCATCGGGTGCTGCACTGTCGAAGTGGGACGAGAAGGAGCGGGACGAGTGGGAATGAGAGTGGAGGAAGAGGAACAAGTGGAGCCACGGACGAAATGAGGAGCTGCAAATGACGTTCATAGAGTAAAACAATAGTCGAAAAATCGGACAGCATTTTCAAATTTTGAACAGTCACTTTAGGCCTATGACTACGTATAACAGAAATAACTTTTTTTTTTTAAAAATTAAAATTAAATCAGACATTGATTTCAAACATTCAAACTAACCAGTAGAATGCATTCCTGCATCGAATGGGTCGATATTGAGAGTGGAGGGTTTATTTGCTGGTCGTAGAGGAACGATGGAGGGAGTGACTCCACTTGAGGATGACGATGAAGGGCCAAGACTGCAATTAATATATTTTATAAATATAATATTTAATATCAAGACAACGTTGCAGGTCTAATATTAATCATTGGAAAAATATGAAAACAATAAAGTGTTCGATGCATTCCTGAATCAATCTTCCGATGTGGAAAATTTGAAATATGAGAAGAGAAAGGGAATGGGAAATACACTGACGCGACAAGTGGAGTGCCCATGACGGGATTCTTGAGGTAGATTTCATCGATGAGATTGGGAGTTCCCCAGCCTCCTCCAGAAATATCACCGTGACCAGCATGGATGAAGGAACCTGAAGGGAGGAAGAATATTTACTCGTAGTGATTAGTCTTATTCGAAGGACTTCATGTGTACATAATGGCACTTACGTAATGGAACTAACAATCCTTCAACATATACTCCGTACTTCACAAATTCAAGCTTCATCATATTTGACTCATTTGTCCCTCTCTTGTTACCTCTAATAGGTAGAGTGATATGTGAGTGTCCTCCTCCTCCCATTCCTCCAATCTTCCTCGGTGTTCCATTCGACGTCGATCCATTCCTCGGTCCGCCACCCGATCGATCCACCGCATCTCTGATATATACAACAGTTATCACATAAATATTAATTCATAGGCTTTTGCTTTGTAGAAACTCGTTCTGACAAAATATGAATATTTTATATAGCCTCATGAGGCTTCTATGAATAAGGTGTTCTGGATTTATAGCGAGTATGCACACACATAGTAGGTTGTGTAGCGTTAGAAAACGGAATCATTTTATGCGGGCTAACTACTACAGCTTCTCAAAATAACAATGAAAATATCTCCAATAATTAATATTATTAATAAATAAAATAATAATGCAAATTTACCTCCTCTGATCACTCTCGATGAAGACATTGGATCGAGGGAAAGTACCGAAGAGTCGCGTACGCAGGGATTGACCGAACCAGATGACACCACTGGAAGGTGACAACAATTAGGAGGGGTATAGTAAAGACAACATATCTCTGTATAGATTTGCTTATTCAATATTCAAAGGTATAGGCATAAATAATCACAAATCTCTCCTTTTCTCCAATTTTCGTAGGCTCTAAGCTACGGTTCAAATAAAAAAGTAAGTAAATACTAACGTGTTCTCAATCACAATGACTTGGTCCTTCTTCTCCAGATAGATGGCGCCTTCATCTTGAGAGTCATACGATTCACGGACGATCGCAGTTGGCATCTCGTTCTGAAAGGGGAGAAGATGAGGAGAGAGCACGCGTGGGCAGAAAATAGATTTTGCAGAGTGCTTCCGCCCGGTTTCACTCTATTAGAAATTTAGACAGTGCCCCCAGCATTTACCAACGGCACAAACTTTCAACTTTTTAGCATTTTAGCCCCACGTATGAGAGAGAAGGGAGAGGAAGAAGACACTCTTCCGTTTGTCGATGAACACATGGACACGGCAAGATAAGACCATGTGAGACACGTCACGATGGTTGGGAACTTGCATAGATCGACAAAGTGGGTAGAAAACCATAGGTCAAATAGGTTCTCGCTAGCGAAGATAGGCACTTCTGCAAAGCATTCAGACCATGTCGGCAAACGAAAATTTTTCAATGTGTCATGCATTTCTGACCACTTTTTTGACAAATTTATTGAAAATTGGGCAATATGCACTTCTGCGCGCGATTTTAGGAATTTCTGCACGAGAAGCCTGCGAAAAACCCATTTGACCTATGTAGAACTATCGAAAATGTGGGCAGGGTTTTCCAAAATTGGTAATGAAAATGCAAAAAAAAACATCGTTTTAACGTGCCTGTCGACCTATGCAAACTTGCCATCTACAGATAATCAAAATATTTTTTTAAAAAGTAGCATACCTGATTGAGGAATCCTCGAAGCAGATTAAATTTTGGTCGATGGTCGGGATTTATCTTCCAACACAATAGCATGAGATCGTAGACGGCAGTGGAGCACTTGGGAGGCTTCTCCAGTCTCTCACCTGCCTCCACCTTTTTGAGTACCTGAGGAATATTTTGTTAATCAAAATATTTCTTACAAAAATATTGTCTCAATAACCCGTAGCCTCAAGACTAATACACATTTATTTTTGTCATATATCATGTAATGGAAAGAAAGGATTGTAAAATTAAAGTCAAAAATCTTCTTCGGCCTTTTCTCTCGATAGAAAGGCGCGTAAAAGAGACATATTCTAATTTTTTTTCTCATTGTACCAATTTCAATTCTCCCCCCCCCACTCACATCGATTCCCTTCAATCCGACCCATGGCTCCTCTCCATATGTGAATATCTCCCACATCGCAACTCCCATCGACCACACATCCGATGCATGTGAGAACTGACGATGACGGAGCGCCTCGGGAGGACACCTCAAATGGAGTACGGTAATCATGGAGATGATCGATAAATCATTAATAATGTATTCTCACTACCACACGTAATCGCATTATCATTTTTTTTCGAAAAAAAAAGAGAAAATGCAATTAAGGTCCGCGGGGGGTCGACCCCCCCCGCAACCCCCACTCGTGTGGGGGGATTCATAGTACAGGCATCGGGGACATCAGTCATCACATTATTTTGGATCAAATCTATTGAAAACAATATTATTTTCACATTTTTACCCTGCTCGGACCCCCCCGCGCGCGGGGGGGGTCGCCGAATTTAGGGACTATGAGCATCACTGGCTATCAATAAAAACATGAGTAAAAAAAGGATGCTGATATTTTTAAAAGAATTATATTTTTACAAGAAATACATAAAGTATATTTTTTCCCATAATTTCGAAACGAATTTTTTTTTAATATGCAAAAAAGAAAGTCGAAAAAAGGACAACCCTGCTCCCTCCCTTCAATCGCACAAGCCCGTAGAATATTTGCCAAACTGAAAATGGTGACACAGAGATTGTCCAGTCAGTTCGCCAACTCACTAATATATGCTCACTACAGACTAATTTCTCATGTTGAACAATAAGCGATCCACATTGCAATCAAGATCATACATTTTTCTCGCACACACAGTCTCTCTTTGTACACACTCTCCCACATAGCGTTGCGAAAATTTAAAAATTGTCATTCAACTGCCTCGATGAATATATAGAAAGTTGTCCGAAGTAGAGTAATAAGTATTGATCACAACCTCCAGAGTATTCCTAGGTAGTTTTCGTATCGCACATTTTTTTAAAGAAAAAACTGAAATGGCCATTAATGTTATTAGTCATCTAAAGTATCTTATCAAGATTGTTCCCTACTTTTTTTTCTTCAGCATAACTAAATGGGATACGCGTGTGTTCATGATTCGAGTGCGTCGTTCGTCTATAAACTCTCGGGTAATCCCTACTCACGTCAATCATAGCGAACTTTTTGACTTTCTCTCATTTCTCTCTCCTCCCCGCCTATCATATCGATATCAATGTGATTCTACACTGCGTGTCTACTCTTCTCTTCCGGTATTTTCTCTCCCACAACGGGTCCGTTTCTTCTACCTTTCTCGACTCAACTATATGGGTGAATGGAATAGAATACAAGTAGTAAAGTGTCTCTCTCACCATGCAAACGGCACTTTCTTCTGTGGTGACATCACATACAATCGCTCGTTTTCCTCCAGACATCTCATCAATCCGAAATCGCAGATCTTCACTGTCTGCAAACCGATATTTAAATGGCATCTAAGATATATATCAAGATTCACAAACGCAATCCAAATTCGAAGGTAAATATCGCTATTATCAAGATTTTCCTATCAGTTGGTCTTCGATTCACATCTCTCTCAAAAATAATCGCCGTCATATTCAAGTTTGAGGCTCATCGATAAATCAGAGCTCGCTCAAAAAATAGCTATCATAAGCAAATTTAAGGCTCGTCGATAATACAAAAAACATTTATTTAAAAAAAGTTATGTAATAATCACAAATATATAGTATTCAACCTTCTCATCAGCCGACAGCAGCATATTCCTCGCTGCGAGATCTCGATGCACACAGTGTTTCGTCTCCAAATATGTCATTCCCTGCAATTATATAATATGATTTACAATAATATATTTATGTTGTAATGTTCTAATCAATTTGAAGCTCAAGAAAGGTGTCTATTAAGTGTCGGCAAACAAGAAATACGATGATTTCATGCTTTACCTATTTCATTTCCTAACACCGCTTAGTCATCTTTTGCATGCAAGCAACATCGATCCATTCTATCTGTCAACATTCACACTTCATTCAAGAGTTTGAAATTCGAGTAAAAAAGTGATTGGATCTCTTCATTTCGCACACTATCTAAGCCAGTCGATAAGTGTGGGTGTGTGCTTCTAATCCAAATGTTTACTAGAATTAGAAACTCCACTTCATTCGATCTCTGCTTCATTGTCTCGATTGACCATTCATCCAAACAGTCTCTCTCTCTCTCTTTGTTTACATTCATTGTCACTCACCTTGCACATTTGCCTACAATAATCGAGTAATTGCGAGACGAGAAGCGTTCCCTTCTGCCGTTCTCTCAATCGATCAAGTAGAGCTCCGCCCGGACACAATTCCAGCACCTGCAATACAGTACCAATGCATTACGGAATCTGCCAATCGATCGAATCGATTAAAGAGCTTATTTAGTGTAAGGAGTGCAAACTCGTCGCTTTCCCCGTTTTCTTCCTTTTTGTTCCTATTCCCCTCTCAATTCCTCTCATTGGAATGGCACACGATCATTCTCATTCATTTCTTTTGCTCTCTCTCTCTCTCTCTGTTCTCCTCTCTACACTAATGTTGTACACACATGCCTCAGGAGAGAGATGAACCAGTTTTGTCTTTCGATGAGGGGGGAGAAAGGGAGGGAGTACGCGATGGAATCAGAGAGTCGCCCATGACTAAGCTCTTATCACTCACATGTGCCCAACTAGGTGAAAGCGGGACACGTACCATCATTGCAGGTTGTTCAACCACTCCATACAATTGAATGAGATTTGGATGTTGCAATCTCCTCAGATTAGCAGCCTCTGCTTGTAATTCTTCCATCACCAATGGAGAGGCGTCACGAAGGATCTGATAAAACCAATAATCAATTAAATCAATAATGATGACTAATACCTTTACTGCTACATCCACTTTCTGTCCATTGGGTTTCGTCCAGAATGCTCGTTTGACAACAGCGAATGTGCCTTCGCCCAGTCGTTCCATCAGTTTGATCTATAACTTGAGGTTTGTAGGAGCAGATCGGGTAGATGACTGACCTGATCCTTAGTAATGACAGCATCGGAGCCGCCGGAAGGCGCGAAGTTCTCATTGTTAACAGCTGGAAGCTGTCCCATCATCGAGTCGCTGTCCCTCTTTCGATTAGATGCGAGTGATGACTTCTTCTTCTTATCAGCCAGAGCGACACGTAATCTTCGCACGGCGGGAGGAGGGATTCCGTGGGCCTGAGGAGAGAGAGAGAGAACGATGTGATAAGAAGGGCGAAATTAGAACACTCACAGATAAAATACATATCTCTAACGTGCACTAAAACACAAGGTAGGGCAAAAATTTTAATTAAAACCTTGTGATATGCTTCTTTTTGCGATTAACTAGACCTCTTTTTCCATCTCCAAAACAAAAGGTAAGATAGTTTGGACGGTCAGTTGACGGTGCCTTTTAATGTGAGGGAACACTCACGGTTAGATCCTTGTCCTTGGCGTGGTCGAAGTGTTCTATCCTACGAAGGTGCAGATCGATGCATAACACGTGTTGGAACTGGAGCAGATCTGTTTCTTGCAAGACTTGAAGCAGCGCCTCTTCTATGTACAATCCCGCACCAGACATCTGGAAAACGATGGGAATTGCAAAGAGAAGCAAGTGAAAGCACGAATAAACATGACTTCGCGGCTGACAAACGACTAGAGGAAAGTGGTCTGTGAAGTGTTATAGTAGCCCAGTATCCCCTCGATGAAAATAAAAGCAAAAGAAAATGAAAGTACAAGAAAAACTACTCATTTCCGCTTGCGAACTCACATCTTGACGAAGCTCCGCCCACTCTGAAAATGAACACGCAACGTGACCGCGACGCGGATGGTTCAGTAGCGCACCTGAGTTTCACTGGAGCGTATTCAATATATTTTTGTAAATGTAATCAAATTTACTGTGGTCACGAAAGTTTTCAAAATTATATAGCATGTTGTACCACATTGTAAGGCATTATATAGATATATAAATGGAAGAAAGGTGGAATGCGCTGAATTTCTTTAAAACAATCAGTTCTTGATTAGCTTTTTTCACCGTTACAGTAAGTCGCACCATTTCAACTTTTCGGCTTCATTTTTGAATATTTTGTTTATTTTTGTATTTTCACTTATTTTCTTCGTGTTCTTGTCTAAAATGTTGCTCCGAATTGCGATAGTATTTCCTTATATGTTATGATGTATATGTTTTCATAAATATTATGTATTTCAGCTTCAAAATGAGCCGATTCGGCAGCACTCAAACCCACGACCGCGCAAGAATCACTGATTCTGCCCATGACGGTGTGATTTTGCTGTCGATAATCCTTACTTACCATTGTTTTTCAGGTCCTCTGAAGACGCCCGCTCGTCGTGGTCTCACTGACCTGCGCAATGTGAATGCAATTCAAACTGCGGAGAAGAAGCTGGGCCATGGCGGGAGTTGTGAGTTATCTTATTTAAATGTTCATGCTAATTAGGTCAGGACTTCTTGCTATCTTCTAAATCTATATTGCAGCGGGCACTCCCTCTCGTATCGGCCCTGTCTCCATCCGCACGAACCAGGCTAATCGCAAGCAGAAACAGGTACACTGGTTTATGAATATACTTTTCTCTATGTTATTTTTCAGCTGATTGTCTTCGAGGATGCGCCTCCTCCCGTGAAATCAGTGAACGAACAACACAAAGAAGAGGACGAGGTGCGTTACTTTATTTATATTAGGATGAGCGATGAGCAAAAACAACGTTTCAATGGTTACTGGAGCAGCTTGGCTCTAGTGGTCGGTACCTGCGAATCCTATGATTTGTTAATTTAATTCGCGGTAGTGAAGTAGATACGATTTCTACGCAGCCTCTTTATTTTTTGTCGATTTTTACACATTGAATCACGCTATCAGTTCTGTTTAGATTAGCGTATGGAGTGGTTGTTTATGTAGCGCAGAAATGTCATGAAAATGTAGAAAAATCTTAAAGATTTGTTTCCTCCCTCCTCTTAATCACGGAGATCCGTGCAAAAAAATTGAAAAGCCAAAATTTATATCGGAGACACGCCGGTTTTTAAGAAATAATATTTTGTCTGCGATCCAGCTTCGATAGACATGCTTAAACTAGCAGAGTTTGACGCTCACGCACCAATCCGCATACTTTCCGATATAGGAGCGTGACGGGTCAAAATGAAGGTGCTGACACTAACGACCAAAAGAGCCGAACCAGTGGTGCTCATGAGTCCCGAAAATCGGCAGCGCGGGGGGGGGTCGACCCCCCCCCCCCCGCAACCCCCACTCGTGCGGTGGGATCCATAGTATAGACAGCGGGTACATCAGTCATCACATTATTTTGGATCAGATCTATCGAAAACAGCATTATTTTCATCTTTTCACCCTGCTCGGACCCCCCCCCCCGCGCGGGGGGGTCGCCGAATTTAGGGACTATGAGCATCACTGAGCCGAACTATTATAAAAATAGATATTTGCAGGAAATAGAATCGTGCGCTCCCCTCTCTCACATGGATCGATCGCTCTTCTGCAAGAGTGTCAGGAGTTGCACCACTCTGCTTCTGGTTAGTTCACGGATCTGCGAAGGTTTTACAATCTATATAATAATGCTAAATTTGAGGAGGAGGACAATCATGTTCCCTTGGAAGATGACGAGGAAGAAGAAGAAGATGAGAAGGGAGAGGAAGTGGGCGGAGTCGAACGGTACTTCAGAGGAGTCTACAATATCACCACCGCTAATGCTGAAGTCAGAATATATTCTTAATTTTAATTCCATTATTTAATTCAAATTTAGTTTCTTATCTTGGTTCCCGGTCGACCGATGGGCTCAAAAATTCGTTCTTTGGAATTTGTATCGCTTTTGCACAAAGAATTTTGACATCGACCGCTCGTCGGGGGACTGGGATATTGCATTCCGGGAATTCAAATTACGACCTTTTTTCCAATTTCATTTCAGAAAACGTACACCACATTAGGGAAAAAGACGCTAAACTGACGAATAACGATAGTAATTGTGTCCTCATTGGAGACGATGTGTGATGAGATGGAAGTGAATGGAGATTGGAGCGACACGGAGATTGAGAGCTGTGAGACAAGAGAGGAGAGGAAGAGGAGAGGTAAGAGTGACATGCAATGATGATTGTCAATGATTGAGTAACTCTTTCAGAGGTGGAAGAATTGGAGATGGACTACCAGCTGTACGCTGAACGACAGAGCAATGTCAGTTTCCATATATTTTATTTTATAGATTATCGAAAATCGATGAAAATTTTGTGTGTGATATTTTTCGGCATCCGAGCATTCTTCTAGATATGACAAATTAAAAAAAAAGATAATTATTATTGCAGATTCACCTGGTTGAAGACTATCGATGGCTCAAGATTGAGAGAGAATGGAGGGAAATGCAGGGTGAGTGTCAATAGAGTTACGGTATCATGGACATATCGATCGATTGCAGATTATGAAGTGTCTTCATCAGATGAAGAAGAAATTGATGTATCGATCTGAGAGCGGCCGAAATTACAATTGTAAATTGTAATTGTAATTGTGTTCAAACTGTGTTGCTCATCCTATTATTGATTCGGATTTACTAACATACATATTGCATTTGATCTCATTGTACCTACTAGTTTCTAGGTGATTGTAGCATTGAATTACCGGCTACTGAACTATATCGTGGATTTTTGTAATAAATATATTGATTGTGTTATTGGAATAAATATATTGATTGTGTATACTACTGTGGCAATGTCATTGTTGGTTGCAGCTACCAGTGATGTACTTCTGTGCTCTGTGGGCAGCTAGGCGGTACGAGATATGCATATTACCCCCTTTTCGAATTCAATTCTCATGATGGAGATGTCGGGTGGAGATTGCGCCCAACGAGAGATTGAGTCGCTGAGAAAGGTGATTTTAAATTACGTATGAATTCCTCTTACGCTATCTCTTATTCTGGATGGGGCTTTCGGCTGGATGGTGGAATTTCATAAGTTTTTAAACGTACTTATCTAGAAATGGGTATGGATGAGATCGCCTTATCACTTCACGAGAATAATTTGGTGTTAGTTTTTCGAGAAAATTAAGAAAAAAAGGTCATAATTAAATTTCTAAAAAAAGCAATCGATCTTTATTTTTTTATGGGAACCCCCCTAACAGTAAGATGATTGAAGGTGTACTCAAACTCTCTACTGCCATGATAAATTATTATTATTATTATTACTCATATGGATTCAGCTGAATCGAGTGTCTACTCTTCTCTCTTCACATCCCTCCATCGTCGAACCATATGCTCTTAACTTCGCCCCTCGTTTCACAGCAACTCAAGATCTCACTCTTATCAACGATCGATTTGAGATGGAAGAGTTCAAAGTGGGTTGAATCAGTGATTTTCACCATTCCCGAAATTTTCCGATGTCGAAATTTTGACCCCCTCGCATCGACTTAGCATGCGGAGGGATCCTAAGTACACGAAACGGGAAAATCAGTCATCACATTATTTTCGATGGAATCTATCGAAAATATTGTTAATTTTGCTTCCGACCTTACACGACCCCCTCGCAGAGGGGGTTCCCGAATTTCGAATGTAAATGTGGTAGGTCGACACACAACGCCTCGACCACCTCTATGCCCGTGTAGCGACGAAATTTTCCGAAACTCATTCATTAAAAAATCTGATTAAACGTGATAACTATAGCCGATTTTTTTACATTTATGAAATAATTTATTTTTAGGAACGGGACCGCTTCAGATACAAGACGAGAGTGATGGTGACGGCATCTGATTGGGATAGAGAGAAGAAGGAGAAAGAGAGAAGAGATAGGAATAATCGAGGACGAATGGATAGGACACACAATGAGGCGAGTTGGAATGGACTCATAGATCAGCAAGAGTTGCTGTTGGAAGGTCGAAAGAGGGAGGATCGGAGATAAACATGGTGAATTTGAGAAATAAAAACTGGAGGGTCTGATCCACAACCGTGGTGGATTGAACCGAAATCATACCTGCGCGCCAAAACAGGTAGCTGTTTCGGGGACTCGTGTGGAATATTTTTTTTGAAATTAGGCCGGTGACCCGTAGAAAAAAGTGATATTTCGACATTTCATGTGGAAGGAATAATTACATAAAATAAGAAATAATTACATACTTGCACTAATAACGAGAAAAAAAGCAGTAAATATTGTGTTAGCACGCTCTTATCTGTCGTATCCTAAGCATCGACACGTTTCTTAGGCGCCTAATTAATGCTTACATTGGGCAGGAAATAATCCAAAATTATGGCCTGAGAGCACTTCTGCACGCGATTTTAGGCATTTCGGCACGAAGTGCTGCCGAAAAAACCATTTGACCTATGTCGCCCGCGGACCCGTACGTTTCGATGTGGAGAGTGGTGGCGTGGACCCGTATACCGGTAACCGATTTTTTTCCCACATGGACAGTACGCGCAGGTATGACCGAAATGGGGGTGGTTTTGCGGCAAACAAGTGGGACGGTACTGTTGCTGGATACACCCTAGCCCATGTGTGAATGGACGTAAATGGAAAGAGGATACTGTACAATTCAGAGACCACCGCCGACTGAGAAGTTGGTTTTCAAGGAAGTCAATGGAGTCGATGTCGCCCTCAATGTGAGTCATTATCGATTGCCTATCTTTTGCAGTTAATTGTAACTAAATTGTCGATCACCTTTATCGTTGAAAGTAATCGATAATTTATTACTATCAATACATTTTACTGATAATAATTAAGTAATTGATTGTGTTGAGGGACTGAAAGATGGCGGCTACGAACTGACGGTGAAGTCGACCACATTCGATCTCAAGAGGAGGTATTGCAACTTCAAAAATACTCATCCGCAATAGTAAAACGTTTGGAGAGCGTGTGAAAATAAAAGAGACACCGAGGTATAAAAAGAGTGTACTTAAAAAATGATTCGATTTCGTCTTATGATTTCGTCTCTGTTTCTACACAAATTTGTGTGCGTATCATCTTAAAGCCGCAATAAACAATCGATAATTGTTGAAAATATGGTTGTCTCTCTTCAGAGAACTGATCAATATGGAGAGATATCTGGTGGAGGCAGCGGCGAGAATGGAGATGAGTGGAGTGAAGAGGCAGAAGGAAGCAGGTGATTACCTAGTCATGATGAAATAGATACGCACAGATTAGATTGAACCGTAAACATGACGGCCGGAATTCTCCTACCTTCTCTTTTAGAGAGCGAAAAGAAGTCTGCCATGTACTTTTGGCCTAATATGCGGCAAAAAGCAGCCTACCACATGGTTTTCAATCGAAATTATCGCTCTACCGTATGCGTTAGCACCTCTAGGTATTTAATCTGTGTAGGTACGGTGCTAAAAGATTTGCTGTTATTGATACGTGGGTTCATTCAGAGTAAAGGGCGGTGGTCGCCGGCTGGCAACTGAGTGACTTATTATGCCGTATATGCCTAGGTTGCATGCACACTGAAAAGCGCAATGTTCCGCGCATGAAAACATGCTGAAGACGGAACTACCTTTACCTTTACTTCATTCAGATTCACTCAGAGAAGTGCTGCAGGAGTGGATTGCAGATGCGAAGATTATCGCTGAGTGGAATGACAAGGTGAGATTGAGAGTCTTTTTATAACTGTTTCGCTCTGAAAGTGGTCATTAATAACGATATTTCTTAGTCGGTCGAGAATGCATGACCTCTGATAGGCGCATACGTCAAATAGGTCTTCGCTTGCGAAGAAAGGCACTTCTGCACTTTGCATGTAAACCCGATTAACCTAGCGAGAGAGAGAGTGCAGGGCAGACACATGAAGGCCTCCATTTACATGCCCTGCCCTATGCTAATTGCGAACTTGCGAAAAACCCATTTGACCTATGGATAGGCGTATAGTTAGTTTCATTCCAATCTAGGAACGGTGGTCGTGTAAATGAAACCGAAAGATAAATTACAAGTTTGTGCTCAATCGGAAGCTGAGTGTGCCCCATTTCGACTTTTTAATTTACTTTTTGCAAAATATAACTAAAATAACAAGAAAAATGCTTCGGAAGGTGAGCAACACTTGCGACGTTTGAGTTCAAGCAGAGCGGTTCACTGGGTCAAACTCATGATTATGATGACTAAACTTAAAATGGTTTTTGACTCGGTTTCCCGCTACTATTCTATTACTAAGTCGTTAACTAAAATACAAGACGGACATGAGAAGCTAATTAATTCCCAACAACTGATACAGAAAGCTCCTGGCGTTGTACAACGATAAGCTATTACCGTAATCCTCCGTTGCATAAATTTCGGAGAGTAATTTAATAGGTTTGGGCTAAGTGTTCGCGCTTTATTTTTTGTCATTAATTAGACAGACCCACTCCAAATAACATATTAAAAAAGATCCCGTGAACACTTAGCCCAAATATGTATAATCTCGCGTTTAGTGGTTCCCCCGTTGTAAAATGAGCAACTTTAACAGCTTGTTTCTCGAAATCAGCTCCACTAGTCGATTTTCTACTTTGATATCATCATTCTACGTCCTATATTCTGCTTGTTGCGAAGAAATGGGAAATCAACTCTAAATTCTAAATTTCACGAATTTTTGAGGCCGTTGTTCTGCTTTCCCGGGAAGTGTTCGTTTTCCTCTTCTGATCTTACTTACTCTTCTTCTTGCTCCCAATTAGAAATGAATGATAAAACTCCAAACTAGATATCCGAACGAATCGAAAACGAACATGAAAAACTCAAGGCACGGGTATACGGTAGATTGGGGGCGAAAGCGTCGCAGGTAGTAGCGCGAAAAAGCGTACTCAAATATTCAAAGCTCCGTCCCTATTCCAATCTTGCATTTGAGAAAAAAACAGTCGTCTCTCCGTTAACTAATGATGTAATTGCAGTCTTCATTGTACTCGATTGTCTCTGAATTGGACAAAGAGACTATGGAGGTCGATGAGAACACCGAGGTGACGTCACGAATTACGGCACTAGTCGAATGAAAACCAGTTTTTTTAAATAAAAAATGCTCAAAAGCTTTATTTTAATCTGACTCTGATGGCAATATTTTTCAAAAAAATAAATGTTGGTTCTCATCCGGTCTAGTGTCCTCTTTCCTTCTCCCATCAATATTCTAACCATTCTTCAGATGCTTTCCCTCTCATTCTCCACTCGATTCAATGCTGTCGAGTACTCGATCACGGTGCAGGTACGTCCATGTCGATTGTTATGCCATGGGGTTTATCGGTTTAGGAATAATTTTCGAAGAAGTTTCGACCATGACAATGTGTTTACATGATTTTCGCATACGATTCACTTCAAAGTACTGTAACGATACACTCGTCGGCATAGGTCAAAAGGTACGTAAAAATACGACGAAGCCAACCCACATTTTGGCATTTTCAAGGCCAATTTTTGAAAACCCTACCCATATTTTTGGATTTTGAGAAAAAAATTGAAAAACCAGCCTACATTTTTATTTTTTCATGCGTATACTTGAAAAATGTCAACCCACATTTTCGACTTTCCTCAACGCTCCCTTTTGATCTATGCCCGTCGGTTATGAATGGAAATACGGAACTACTGCTGAAGCCCGGAATCTTTAAAAAAGAGCATTAGAGCAATGTCATTCGAAATGATCATTTCAAGTGTGCCTAGATTATTTATTGCCCTGTTCCGGACTTCAGCAGTAGTGGTGCCCGAGAAATACGGTAGTTCAATTGATTCATTCAGATGCCGAATGAGAAGGATGTTCGTGTGAAGTCGAATCCGCATTTGAGAGGAGTCAATCAAGTCATCGAGGTACGGTTTTTTTTCGTAGAGCTCTCACTACAAAACTGGATTGAAAAACAATCACATTACACCATTTATCCAGGTCGAACAGTACTACAATTGGGGTCTTACAAGAAAATACAAAGTAAAATGAGGGATCAAATTATTCGTCAATATGTGCATGAGGGTAATTACATGAAATGTCGATTTGTTGATCCCTAATGCTGGCTTCGGTGTCAAAAAGAAGAGTGTTTAGTCTCTTGACGTTGTACACTCTCGCGCAAATCATTCAATCCATCATTTTTCATGCCAAAATTTGATTTAATTACAGTAAAATGTGATATTATTTAGCAACATGATATTTTCAATCGACCGGTCGAGAGAGTGTGTGAAATGGAGCAAGTTTTCACCTGCCAAAATGATAAACACGCATACAGAATCGAAAAATCATACCGAAAAAAAGTAAAATAGCCTACCATAACCTCTCACTTCAGTCTCTCTTCCCCACTCATTCTCTTCTCGATGTCATCACCCATGGAATCTGGAAATTGGCAGCAGTCGTGGAGTGAATATTATTATTATTATTGAATATTATTATTGTTACTTATTTATTTGTTTATAGATCAGACCAATTGTTCAGTCTGTTAGCCATTCAATCTTGATCACTCGGATAGTTTAGTTGTTAACAACTAATTAGTAATTTAAATTCAGATAGTTATTGGAAATCGCTCGGTCTAGCCAAATCTCTCCACGGTTTTTTGTCCTCTTTGCATATTGACATTGTACGGTTTTTGTTAAATAAACCGGTGCTTGCTGAATGAGCTTTTTTTTGCACTTTTCACACACAAAATATGCATAGTTTCTGATTTTCTTCTTCTTTAGATTTATTGGGTGAGAATCTTCCTTGTTCTGGATTGACAATTTGCCACTCGTTCTCTCTTCGATAGACGGGGAAATCACTCGAGTCTCTCTCTCTCTCCAGTGCCCATCTCCAGAAGTGTCATGATTCTCCCCTCTCTTCCGTCCACTCGATGTTTACCCTTTTTCTCTCTTCTTCCGTTCTTCTTCTCTTCGTCTCATCTCTTCTCTCCTTCCTCTAACTAGACTCCCTTCCATTTGCACGACTGATCAACTGCTCTACGTGCTCCCCATGGCAGTCACGTTGAATCACAACATTCCATTCCCTCCCTTTCTACTCCAGGGTTGAATACATCAAACGACCATTACAAATGAATTTCTTCTCAAAATCTCTTTCAGTTTCATTTTCCATCGATTTCGTCTAAATTACTACGTCTCGACACGAAATCTACCGATATCATATCTCCCTTCTTTCCTAGCTCCAGAAGAGATACGGTATCGATAGATGCTCTATTCTATCATATAATCGATCCCTCGATTCCTTTTCTGAGATCCCCTGAGGAATGTACGTCCACCTCTATTAACGAATGTCACCGTGGCCGCTGCTTACTGTTGTGGTTCCCTGGTAAGTGTTCTGAATGATATGTGACGTATACTGCACTTTCTGGATGAGAGACAACGCAGATCGAAGAGAGTCCAGACTGTCAGAGGTAGGTCAAAGTGACCGAAATTAGAGACCGCCGACGTCTTGAAAAGCAGTCGAGAATGATGAGAGAGAGTGGGCAAACGTGTTTAGAGACCGCACTACCAACAAGTGGAAAAGCAGTGCAAATAGTATGGAGAGATGGTATCTTGTGATCTGGTAGGTAGACCACCAGTAGACTCCCTCTTTGAAGGATGAGAGAGAGAGAGAGAGATCAGAGGGATCCCCTATCACCCCCCTGATTGACCCCTTTAGGGTAATGGGCAACGGGGGAAGGAGTGATAGGGAAAGTTCGCCCATCTCTCTCTCTCAGCTCCTGTCTGCTCTCAATGTGTTCCCTCTCTCTACCTGTACATTCCGGCACTCCTTCGATCTATAATATCGATTGATCTCTCTCTCTCTCTGAATTTTAATATCCCTCTGATAAGCTCTGCTATTGCCATTTCACTACAGGACTCTTCCCTCTCTTTTCTCTCTCTCTCTCTCTCTCTCTCTCTCTCTCTTCCGTCCGGTTTTGACTGAGAGACAAAAAGACTGCGAACTCAGTGGGAGAAAGTAGAGAGTGACCAATTAGTTCCCGATTCATATCTCGCCCCCTCTTCATCCACAATATTATTACTCGTTTTCTCTATGTGTCCATCCCCCTCATTCTCCCACCTTCTCCCTCCCTCTCTCTCTCTCTCTCTCTCTCTCTCTCTCTCTCTCTCAAGTCTCGTCCATCTGTTTGTTGCTCTTCCTCTCTCACCGTTCTCATCTCTTTTCGCCCGTCGGCGGCCAAATTATCGTCCATCGTTTCTTTCTTTCCATTTCCGTAGAGACAAATCAATCAGCGATCGAGTCTCTCAATCAAATCCCGACGGGGAAAAGAGTGGCTACAGTAGTTTTTTTAATAATTTGATTTCGACTACTCTTTCGGAGGCTGTAGACTAGTGTTGCTAGATAGAATATTCCTCTTCGCGAATAACAATGCGCTATTCGCGAATAGAATTATTACATTTAACAACATTAGCCTACAGCCATCGAAAGAGTATAGTCGAGATCATGTCAGAAAGAGAGAGAGAGAGAGAGAGAGAGAGAGAGAGAGTGAGACAACGAGAGACGTTCGTGGCATGGTGCCAACTCAATCTCGTCTGCTTCCCCTTTTTCTCACAAACTCAATCCAACCAGTCTCTTTCGTCTGACTCTCTTCACATCTTCATCAGACACTTCGGTCGACCATTGCACTATCTCACACTTCCGTATGACGACCCGAATGTTCTCCGATTCATCCCTGTATCTCCCAGATTTCCTGATTGCGAAATGTTTCCGAAAAAGGTTTTGCATTGATCTGGAAGGTTCACCCTACAGTAACCACTGGGCATAGTGTCTTTCAGTGACCGTGAACTGTTAATACCTCCACAATCCCTCCCCCTCACTTCTGAATCTCTCTCTCTCCCATCATCCCATCTTATCTCCTCTTATCACTTCGCTTCTCCTTCTTGATCACTCATGAAATCGCTTCGATTCTCCTTTCTTTTCTCTCTTTTCTCTCTTTTCTCGCCGATTCATCGCTTTTTCAACGCGAATTCACCGATGGATACGGGGGATGTCAGATTCACTCTGGTATTATGCTATTTTGTTGGAACCCGGTCTGAGTCCACGCCAGAAATAAACCGGGATCCGGACAAAAGACGAAAAATGCAAAAGTACCGAAGAGATCCTGTCACTCATTGTCAGTTACCCAATATCTCTTGACCAAAGAAACGAAGAATGATACACGTCCCTGATTATATGGTCTTGAAGTAGAAGACCCTATTTAACACCAAAATGGTATCCTATCATGTCCCTCTATCACATATTCATCTATCACTCATCTCTCACATCCGTTCCTTTCCTCATCATTCTTCTCTCTCTCAATTCGTATCAAACCAGCTAATCGAGCCTCTCATCGTATCAATCCTTCTTCTCCTTCTTCTTCTCCTCTTTCTTCCATACAACACTCAACTACTTTCACTTCCTTCCATTTCAGTCCACTGCCCAATGCGAAAGTGAACGGCAGAGATAGGCAGAGAGATGCTCGTCACTAAAGTTCGTTGTTTTTTTACATTTCAAAATATTGGAAAATGAGTATTTCTTCGTTTTGTCGTTTATCTACGTATGGGCACTTCATCAGTTGAGAAACCACTTTTTTTGCTGAACAAAGAATGTTTTGATTGAGAAAATGGGGCTTTAAAGATGGTGATTCTTTTCAACAAAACATTTTTTTTGTTCTCATCTAATAGATTCTTATTCCTTACATGGGTGTGCCCTCTCCTTCTCCTCTTGTTATCTGACTCATTCTTCCTTCCGATTCAAACTGTAGATTCACAATTCAGCATCACAATCTAAGAGAGATAAGAATGTTTGCCTTCCTCTGAGGCACCGGTTCGAATCAGGAACGTTCGCAGGAGCGGCGTCCTATAGGGGAATTCAGATATTTAAAACATAAGGAAGCGAACATTCATGCCTGCGGCAGTTTCGAACACTATGACTTGTAGTGCGCATTGTCCATGAATCATAGAAATAGTTTTTTTGAACAATAATTCAAGTAAACAATTAACAATTAAATAAATAAATAATATTAAGGGTGATTTCATCTGGGTGGATGCTTCGGCCCCTTCCGTCTCCTCTTCTCCCTCAATTTCTCCCTCTACTTCCATTAGATCTGCCAATCCACCATCAAAAGTGAGTGTACATAGAGGAATGAAGACACGGACGTGGAAGTGTTCGACAAAAGAACAAAAAGGGAGTGAGAGAGAGATCGGAAGTGAGAAGAGAGAGATCGAATTGCACCGAAGAGTGTTGACTGGGAGAATCAGATGGAAAAGGGAATGAACAGACTAGAAAGATCTAATTGGGGATATTGGATGGTGATTAATGAATCGAAATGAATAATTTTACTGTATCATCTAAACTAATCAATAATTAGTCTTTAATTATCAACAATCGATAATCAATAATCAATAATTACAGGTACCTCGTCTTCCAATCGGAGCTCGAGTTATCGATTCGGATAGAGGAAGATTGAAAGTAGTCGATGATCAAGGAAATGTAAGTGACCTAAGATAATCTCTTTTCATCGCAAAAATCTCGTTGCGAGACCGATCTCTAATTCCCAGATTTTGAAATTCGGGTAAATGATTGGATTAGTTCATTTCTGGACGTTGGGTGAGAGAGAACGAGAAATGAAGAGAACCTTTCCAATTATTAACCCGAATTGTATTATCTACTCGTTCTTTAGTTTGATCACGTGATCATTCTTGAACTCTTTCTGTTTCGTTTCCTCTGTTTTCTCTACTCTCAAACGCCCCCGAAATGTTTCTTTACATCGTGGAACCTCGTGGTGTTTACTTCCCTCTTTCCTAGTCTCTCTCCCCATCTTCTCTCTTATCTCAAAATGCTCTCGAATGGAATGCCGAATCGCTATCTTTACAACCGTTTTTCACTCGTCTCTCTCTCTTTTTTATCTCGAGTCTCAACTGTGCCAGTGAGAGAAGAGATCTGTGCTCTGTGGTGAAATGTGCCGAAGTATGGTCGAAAGAGTTCCAAAATAATTTTTTTTTAAATGGTCAAAGTTGTTTTGTTTCAGGAAGAATGGCTGGAAGTGGGACAGAAGGTGAAGTTGATGCATCCTTCTTCTGTGCAAGGCGAGTTATTTATTATAGTTTTTTTATAATTATTTTCCTGCGTCTGTAGGAGAATTTTTTTATTGAAGCAGGCTTACCGGCCCATCTAGCGTAGCATTTTGCCACTGCGAAATTTTATAATAAGATGAAAGAAGTTTTGTTTTGGTTTCAGGCACAGAGGACATGATTCAATTGGGAGAACTGCACGAATCGGCCATTCTGAGGAATATCTGCATTAGATACAGAGACAAACTCATTTATGCAAGTTGCTAATCTACTTAAGATTAATTACAAATCGGAAGAACCCAGACAGAGCAGTTTATAGAGAGAAAGTGCTGAATCGTAGCCTAGAAAATGAATGGTTCGATCATTAGTTTATTCGGTTCCAAAACAATATGAAGATACGCAAGTTTTCCCTCTTCGAATATTTTTTAATAAAAAAGATTTTTTTGCAGACCTTCACTGGTTCCATTCTCATCTCAGTCAATCCTTACGCTGAGATTCCCATTTATGGAGCGGACGAAATGAGGATGTATCGGTGAGAAATACAAATAATTCTCATTTTTTCTCTAATACGTCATTGGCAAAAATTCAAAACTGATCAATTAAAGCATATTTTCTGTGTGATTAAGGAGAAAAAGTCATTTGGTGGAATGCCCACTTCCTCAGGGGCACAGTGAGTACACACAAGCCAAGCCTCTTTTGAGAAAGGGAGTGTTTTAAAACATTATTTGTTTAAAAGCATTTTACAAAAAAAGAAAATTGTATTTCAGTCGTCGTCGAATCGGCGAACTTCCTCCTCACATTTTCTCCATTGCCGATAATGCGTACACGAGTATGAGAACGCATGGCAGAGATCAGTCGATTATTATCAGGTTCGTATTTCATCTTTCTCGGATAGGCGTATTTCGGATCGGTTTCACGAATAGTTTATCGGCAAAACAGATCGATGAAATATACGATTTAGAAAAAAAATAATTATTGATGCCGGCCCGGATTTTTGGGCAAAATGCCAAAATTGAATTCGTGGTGAGACCATCGTCCATTTTCTAGCTATTTGGGCATTCTCTAACCGTCTGCCTCGATTTTCACGCCACAATTCCATGTTTTAGTGGTGAATCTGGATCGGGAAAGACGGAATCGACTAAACTCGTCCTTCAATTTCTCGCTGCTGTCTCATCTCAACACTCGTGGATCGAACAACAAATTCTCGAGGCGAACCCAATTCTTGAGGGTACGATTTTTTTCTAAGATGGGCTTCTCTAGAGAATTAGATTCTCTTATACTTCGCTCTCCGCTCTCTTCAATTCATGCATTATCTCGCCAATTATCTAAGAGATTATCTACTGCGTTATATAGAGAGGCACATTTTTAGAGAGAACGCGTTCTGTATATTGTATGAAAACTAGACCAAGTATTTGTTTCTGATTCTCCGGTTACTATTTCCTGGATCAAATTCGGTGCGAAAACAACTTTGTGTGGTGGAATGTCCACTTCCTCAGCGGCTTTTGTGTGAATCATGAAAAGTACACAGAAAGAGACCAAGCCCTTTTGAGCAAGTGTCTGGCTCTCCCCATTTCGCATGCTCTATCACACCGTCTAACCGGTGAGAAAGCGTGTAGAATGGAGAGGGTCTGACCAGTACTCGTCCCTTTTCGAGGAGGAAGAGTATCACTCCCAGAGAAGGAAAACTGACACATTTCAGCCTTTGGCAATGCAAAGACGCTGAGAAACGACAATTCGTCGCGATTCGGAAAGTATATCGACATTCACTTCAGTACGACGGGAGCTATTGATGGTAAGGCAAATTTATAAGAAAAAACTTATTTTATTTAATTGTTTTTGTTTGATTTGTCTGCAAAATTGTGAATTTCAGGAGCGAGAATCGAGCATTATCTACTAGAGAAATCGAGGATCGTCTTCCACTCGCCTGGGTATGATCTTTCATCTCTTTACAATATTTCGTTGTTTTCTCTCTGCAACAGTCCATCGAAAGAAATAAAATAAATCTATTTAAAAAAACGGTATTTCAGAGAGCGCAACTACCACATTTTCTACTGTCTTCTTGCTGGTTTGAGTGAAGTGGAGAAGTCGAGTATGGGATTGACGAAGCCTGAGGATTTCTACTACCTCAATCAAGTGAGATCTCACTGTTGTAAAGAACATTTGATAGAGTGTTCACTGAGGAAGTGAGAAAACATTCGAATTATCGTTTTCCTCGATGAATTCTCAAGCCACTCCACGGAAAATCGTATCTCTTGTTTGCCGGAACTTATTAGACAAAGTTTTTGAAATACTTATTATTCTTCCAGCTCAAAAATATTAACTTCTATAAAATATTAATATCTTCTGTTTCAGGGTAAATCTTCTCGTGCTAGTCGAGACGATGCAGCAGATCTTGAGGAGATAAGAGCAGCAATGAAAGTATTGCTGTTCAAGGTGAGAAATGTAACGTAAAAGAAATGTAGTGAAATGTAATTGAATAGAAATGTATGCGCGAAAAGTGTCTTCTTGTATTGTAATAAAATTAAAGTCACTCTTCACTTTATGGAGGGGAGATTTTATGGCTTCTCCGAGTAATTATTGCAATATTATATTTATATAAAATCAAAACGAAATAAATTACAGGACGAGGAAATGGCGTCGATTTTCCGATTGCTCGCTGCTGTTTTGCACATTGGAAATATTCGATTCGCAAGTGAGTTTTGTTTTTAAAATCAAATTCAGTCTTGAAAATGTCTTTCATTGATCTCTGTTTGAATAGAGAATGTCAAAAATCGGTGCTAAACCGGAAAAGAATACTTTGTAGTGCTTAATTATCTCTTTAGAATCAGGGGACGAGGGACAAGATGAAGTATTCGTGCACAATAAAGAGGAATTGAAGAAAGTCGCCAAACTTCTCGAGGTTTGCTATTTCCAATTTACAAAAAAGAGATCACTAAATCACTAAATCTGACTGCAATCGAACAGAAATCACACTTTTTAGGTGTCTGAATCGGTGATTTCTTCATCTCTCACAACGAAAACTCTCTCTACACAAGGAGAAATCGTCGTGTCTTCATTATCGCCACAGGTTTCTTTTTAACTGTTACAAATCCTTGACAGCCCTTGATTCCAATCAGAAAGGGGTGAGAGTGAGAGACTGTGCCACAGTGAGAGAGTCCCTCTCGATTTTACACATTCTGAAGGCTTGGCCGGTTTGTGGAACGATGCGAACGTATCTAGATATATTTTGTACACTCAGAGAAAAATTGCTTCGCCATGCATGCGAGTTAGTAAATAAATTACTTACGCTCTCCTCATTTCCCATGCTATCTAAGCTATAAAGTAAGTAATTCATTTGCTAACTCCCATGCTTTTTCTCTGAGTGTAAATCAGAAAAAGCTTGAGAAATGTATAAGGGGGAATGGAGGGATGAGTAAATAAGTAATCAATGATAATCTACCGTAATCTTCTGTTCAGGCGGCTCTTGACACGCGAGACGCACTCGCGAAGGGAATCTATGGGAGAATCTTCGAGCACGTCAATACGAGAATCAATGATGCTATCTACAAGTGAGTTAATATTGTTTTTTAAAAAAAAATTATTTAATCTATATTCTCCACAGAGCTAATTGGGGGGATTTGAGGTTATCTTGAAGTTTCAGTAACTAGTAACTTTTTTTCTAAAAATTGTTTTATGTTGTTTTTATCTTCGAAAACTACGACTACCTACTGCCTTTTTAAAACTAACTGAATTTCAGAAGTGTGTGAAACTCACTTGATTACATTCTAAATTCCAGACCAAAATCGTCAACTAAAAAGCTGTCGATCGGAGTGCTCGACATTTTCGGATTCGAAGCATTCACTACAAATTCGTTCGAGCAACTATGCATTAATTATGCCAATGAGGTTAGCCCTTTTATCAACATATGTTACATATGTTACATATCTCATTCATTTCGTTTCTCTTTCTACAGAAAATGAGCTACAGTGACAAAACCAATTCGGTTTCACCTACACCATTTGAGCTAGAGGAACTATTATCATTAGTATCGTATCCTTTTCCCGTCGAAAACATTTTTTAAAAAACCAAAAATGCAGGCACTGCAACAATTCTTCGTGCGTCACGTGTTCAAATTGGAGCAGAACGAGTATGATCAAGAGAAGATCAATTGGTCGAGAATCAATTTTGAGGACAATCAGGTTATTCAAAGAATCTCTCGTGGGCAGAACGAAACTGGGCATGGAATAACAGTCTTTTGAATAATTACCGCTCATGAGTTGATTTCTCCGGCAAGAAGTTCAAATTGGAATTCCCGGAATTTCAAAATGCACTTTTCTATAATTGAATAAATTTGGCGTCTAGATAAATTTTGCTAGTAATCTCTCTTCCTTTCAGGCAACTCTCGATCTCATCGCTGCGAAACCAATGAATATTCTCTCGTTGATCGACGAGGAGAGCATCTTCCCCAAGGTATTTTAGTTTACAAATTTATAAAAACTTTTTTACATTCACATTTTACATCTCCGATTTCTCAGGGAACGGATTCAACTCTCCTTTCCAAATTGCATTCGACTCATGGTGGAATCTCTTCGTCTTCCTCTAATCCGTGCTATCTACGGTTAGTTATGAATCCTCTCCCGATTTTCCACTTCGATGACATTTAGTCCTATACAAAATGCCAGATTTATCGAAACGGGCAATGTTGAGCCACATTTTGACCATATTTCTCTATAGCGAGGTCATCTCTCGATTTTCATCGTGTATACCGCACCTTTCAATCAATATTCATTCGGTATCATCCCAAATATCGATTCGTTTTTCAGTCCGAAGAGTGATCTCCAGAAGGCGTTCGGAGTCCGTCACTACGCGGGCGCCGTCGTCTATTCAGTCAGAGGATTCCTCGATAAGAACAGAGACACTTTCTCCACTGATCTCCACTCTCTCATTGCTGCATCGAAGTCAAGATTCCTCGTTCACATATTTGATGGATCATTCAATCCGATTGGAGCTGCGAATCGGTTAGTCATTCCATCAAATATTTTATTACAATGCATCTTTAAAATAATTAATGAAGGAATGAATGCATATCGATTAATTTCAGTCGCAAGGGTGGCTCCACAGTGGGAGGTCAATTCCGTCGATCTCTCGACTCTCTCATGGCTGCACTCTCCAGTGAGTTTGCTATCGAAATAGATAAAAATATGATATCCAAGATTCTGATTGAACCCGAAATTGCAGGCACCGAGCCATTCTTCGTCCGTTGCATCAAACCTAACGACGATAAGAAGGCACTCGTAAGTTATTTCATGATTATTTCTTTTTTTGCTTTCATTTTGGACGAACACTAATATCAAATATCCAATTTCCATAATCAATAATGGATTCCTTCAGGTGATGGACCGAGATCTTGTCGTCCGTCAGCTTCGCAACAGTGGAATGTTCGATGCAATTCGAATTCGACGGGCGGGATATCCAATCAGACACGAATATCAATCATTCATCGCACGATATCGAGTACTTCTAAAGGGAAAACGTGAGTGGCCATTACAAATTCATAATCATTCACCCGAAATATTGAAACTGCAGAGACGAGGGTGAGAGCGCACGTTAAATTAAGACAATCAGACAAAAAAACACGGGACAAACACACCAAAGATAGTTCTTGAAGAGGAACGGGGTATATTTATTTGTAATACTTGATGATGATGCACAAGAAATTACATTCTTTTGTTCAGGTCGTTTTTCCTCCTCCGATCTCCGTTCGATCGCATCTGCCATCTGTGAGGGAGTACTAGGAGCGAAGGCGGATTTCGCCCTGGGAGAGACTAAAGTATTCCTGAAGGACGCCCATGATCTACTGTTGGAACAGGTATTGATTATCTCCACTACACAATTGTTCTCTCACTGGCAAAAGGATACTCAGGCGAAAGGCTGTTCGAGACCGCATTGCGAGTAGAAGACATAACACCTTACTTTTTAAACTTTATCTTCATTGACTTTCTGATTGCCTAGCGTTGTAAAGTGAAAATCAATCGATATTTGAGGCGTATTTCCGTCGACTCAACGATTCAGCTACCACAGTTCAAGCTGCGATTCGTGGTTTTCTCCATCGATCGAAATTCACCCGAGAGAGAAATGCTGCCATTGTTATTCAGAAGACGTGGAGAGGATACAGTCAGAGACAGAAGTACAAGAAGGTCGGCGATTTTATATCAATTGATGAGTGAACTCCTTATGGATGCCGGTTAGGTACTGTACATATCATATGGCACTCTCTTTTTCTCTGTCTCCCTTATTTTTATCAAAAGTTATTCGAATCTCTCGTACATACGTCTGTAACAAGAGTACCAAACTTGCGCCAATTGTACTCCTACTGACTACCGTATCCTCATCGATCCCTTCCAGATCGTCTCAGGATTCACTCGTCTTCAAGCGATTCTCCGTGCTCGTCAGATGGTCGCTCACTACCACTCACTGAGACAAATGATAACTGCACTGCAGGTGCATATTTCAATTCTGTTCAATCCGAAACGTCGTCATTGCAGGCGCACTCTCGTGGTGCACTCCTGCGCACGACGGTGAGACACCGCATGGACGGCGGACAGAGGTATTGTTTTTATATATCTTTGCGGATTCATCCAAAAGGGAGCAATGAATCGCAGAAAGTTAAACTTCTATCCCTCTAGTGAAACATATCTCAATTGGTACATCGTTTACACAGTTTCAAAAAGGTCTCCTGTAACACAATGCACAGTAAGCCGTAAGTAATCAATAATAATATGCGAATTGTCAGACACTCTGGGATGATGGCTGGTCGAGTGATCGAATTGGTTGTCGATCGACCTTCGAGTAGTGAGGAATACGTGAGATACGAGGAGAGTAACAACAATCAGACGAAGAGTGAAGAAGTGATCGAGAAAGCAGAGGATGGAGAAATTGTTGGTTATATCTGATCACATTCACATTCGTTTCATCTTGGCACGGCGCAACGGGGTTTCAATGAGCCATTGTTACCACATAGGGACGAATATGAGGTGCGGTTCTCTGCCAATTTATTGTTTTTGGACGGAGACTGGTATCAATCAATTTCAGGTGAAAGAACTGTTCGATTTCCTCCCTCCCAACGCCGAGTCGAGATTGAGCAGAGAAAGTAATGATGAGGTGAATTTTTTAAACTTTCTAACGTCTTGTTGAAAATGTTCTCTGTTTCATCTGATCACAACTGGATGATTCCTGGTCCGTTGATTACATTTACGCTTATAGAATTCTTCTCCACGTCTAACCGATGACGAATTGGTTTCGTACGAATTCGGAAAGTATGCAGCCACCCACTTCACTGGTACGATGATTAATTAAATCAATAATTATCTGGATATTAGCATGAGAACATTTGTGTCCACTTACTATTCTCCAATCTTTCCAGGTTCGAGTGGTGCTTCTCACCTCAAGAAGCCCCTTTCCTCTCCTCTTCTTCATCATGAGAGACAATCCAGCCAGCAGGTATAAAATGTGCCCATTACATTCTTTTCATCGAGACTGTAATAAAAAAACGAAATCATAGCCTAAAGAATTGGTTCTCGATAAAAAACTCTTCCCAATCCAGGCAGCTCTCGCTCTCTGGTTGACGATCCTTCGATTCATGGGAGATCTGGCTGAACCCACACCGACTGCACACAATGATGAGGTGAGATTTATTATGTGTTTCGCTTCCGATCCATCGGAATTCAAATAGTTCATGCGACAGTCCTAAAAAAATTAGCAAACGAAACCGAATTGTAGGAATTGACTCCGGTGATGTCGCGATTGTACCAGACACTGGGAAGGAGAGGAACGACGAAGAGCGATCCACCAGTGGGATCGGTGAGATTATATATTTATGCCTCTCAAATTAGGATAGTTCTAGAGTATTTCGACAGCTTACTGATCATATTTTTTTACCTTCCCTTTTACTGATCATAATCTGTACAATTTTAAGCTAGTATAAAATGAATTAGTTCTAAAATGTTATTTTAAGCATTTAAAAATTGCAGTTGACTCCTAGCAGTCGAATGCATCGTGCGAAGAAACTCATTTCAATGACGTTGAAGAAGAGCTCCAAGTTGAAAGGTAAACGATTTTACTCATCAAAATAATATTTTAAAATTAATTTAGTGTGTAATCGAAATTTTTGAATCGTATTTAATTAAATATTATTCGTTATTACAGCTTTCGAAACCTCCTCTGCTTCTTCTGAATCGGGCGAGGGATTCGTGTCGGCTGCTGTTTTGGTGAGAAAAGAGATCAAAGATCAAACTAGATAATATCGATCTATTTAGGCGGACACCCAGCCAATGAGCAGTCTCGACAAACTCCACTTTATCATTGGAGTGGGAATTCTGCGACCTGAGTTGAGGTAGGTCGTATTTTCATATCTCCAATGATTGAAATGATAATAAATTATTATCACATGGATAAATTTAGAGCCAGATCATTTTGACCATAATTAACTAGCAGTATACGTCTAAATAGCTATCTATAACGCATTCCGCAGAGACGAAGTGTACTGTCAATTGTGCAAGCAGCTATCGGGGAATCCATCGAAGCTTTCGACTGCACGGGGATGGATTCTACTCAGTCTCTGTGTTGGATGCTTCGCCCCATCACAAAAGTGAGATTTGATTTAATAGAAGATCTCAGAGGGAAATATGTCTACAATCTAAAATTCTGGGCTGGTGAGCGAGGACTTTAGCAGTCTATGAGTTCACCAGCCGAGAAGTTTATATCGTAGACTTTTTCCTCTGTATCGAAAACAATCAAAAGATCGACTGGAATAGTTATGGTAAATAAAAATTGTGCAGACTTCTCCGTTATCTTCTCCACTTCATTCGTTCTCGTGGTCCTCCTGGTTACTCTGAATACGTGGAAGAGAGACTGATGAGAACAATCAAGAATGGAACGAGGAAACAACCACCGAGCTACGTCGAACTGCAGGTTTGAATATTTGTACCACTTAATCAATCAACCAATCAATCAATCATTTATCATGCCAAAAGTCGTTGATTGAAAATATATATAATATGTGAGCAAGGGTATGTGAACACGGTAGGTACGATGTCACAATAGGGTGACAAAGTGAGAAAAAAAATCTAAATTCTTAAATTAAGTTATTTTAATAATATGGATAGTAATCAATAGGAATATGAACACGGCATCTCATCATACATAAGTCTCGATTCGACTTCACACATCATTCCACAGGCCGATCAACCGGTTTGGAGAGAGATAACATGTAAAATCGAGACGGACTCTCTCTCTCTCTCTCTCTCTCTCTTTCGCACACTCTCTCGCCCTGACCCCTCTCTTTAGGTTTGGAATCATGTGTCTAAGATCATACTTTAATCAAAACCGATAATTAATCTCTAAAATAACGCGTTATAAAATCAATAAATCAGTAATTATCAGGCCAACAAAGCGAAGAAGCCGATAGTCCTAGCTGTTACTCTAATGGATGGATCAGTGAGGACGATTCACGCCGATTCAGCGAGTACTGCAGATGAAGTGGGTTTCACAATGAATTCATTGATGAAACTGTTGGATAATGGACGATTATATTAGGGATTACTATTAAAAATTGCCTAATATCTCATCGCGTAAGTTTTCTCCGTAGATCTGTGCCGCGATCGCTGACAAAGTCGCGTTGCAAGATCGATTTGGATTCTCACTCTACATCGCACTCTTCGATAAAGTAAGTAATTTTCAATGAAGTAGAGCTTTCTGCTTTAGCTGATTTCTGGTAAAAAAATGACAGCAATGAGAGTATTGTATGAGTAATAAGAAAATGAGAGCACAACTTGTAATACAATATTCTCTATTCGCTCCATTCAGGTTTCCTCTCTCGGATCTGGCACTGACCACGTGTTGGATGCAGTTTCGCAGTGTGAACAATACGCAAAAGAACAAGGGAAGAGTGAAAGGAGCGCCCCTTGGAGACTGTTCTTCAGAAAGGAGATATTCTCCCCGTGGCACGATCCGAAGTGAGATCGGCATTACATATTTATTTATCATTTTTTTGTTCGGATATCTACGACGTAATCACAATAATTTGATTGCAGGGAAGATCCGGTGTCGACCAATCTCATCTTCGAGCAAGTCGTTAGAGGAATTCGATATGGAGAATATCGATGTGATAAGGTTTGTCAGTAGTTATTCCAGAATCAATAATGCAGTAAAGATGATTAATAATATACATAGATTAAAATATAAAGAAATCTATTTCATGATTGATAATTTTTTCTTATTCATGATTGATAATTTTTTTAGGACGATGACCTCGCTCTCCTTTGTGCACAGCAATATCGAATTCACGAGGAGTCAATGGATGTGAAAAAGCTGGAAGCAATGCTATCAAAGTATGTGCACTTCTCTTTCCAGTACTTCCATCTTCTGATGAAATTTCTGTTAAAAAAATATCCTCGATGTGGAATTCAAGCGAAAGAAAAAAAGTTTGTTGCAGACTTCTTCCCGACTTCGAGATCAACAACAACTCGCACTCAATGGAAAGATGGATGCAATTGGTGATGAATGCATACAGAAAGGTAGGACACATAACAAATCTTTAGATGTGAATTGCATGAAAAACATGAAATCTGTTAGAAATGCACATGAATCTCAAATTTATTTTCCGAAATAATTTTGAACCGTAAGTGAATGATTATGGGTGTGTTCATCATAGGCAGAAATCTTTCATGCCTTGTTTCAATCAAATTCTTTCCATTCAGCGTTTCTCGTCTCCTTCTGACTCCGTTGGTTCAACTCAATCGATCAAAGAGGAAGTTGTCTCATTCGCCAAATACAAATGGCCTCTTCTCTTCTCTCGATTCTACGAAGCACTCAAAGTCGGCGGTCCGAGTCTACCGAGGAATGAGGTGAGAAATCGTATTTGATAATATTCCCATTCTTTACTTTTAGAACGGCGCAAAGTATGTTTCACCAAACAATTGTTACCTCAGTAGGGGAGAAGATGCGATGCTATGTGCAGCGTCTGAATTTTCTCGTTAGACGAGTTGAAAATGATGTCATTATAATTCACTTCCAGGTCATAATCGCCGTCAATTGGACTGGTGTCTATGTGGTCGACGATTCGGAAGAAATACTCGTTGAGTTTTCTTTCCCAGAAATCGCCGAGGTTCTCACGAGGTGAATACTCAATGTAATGTTTTTTGTAAGTTTTGAAAGTAAATAAAAAGTTTACTCTCTACAAGTAAAGTTCATCCTCCAATTCGCACAATTTCAGTTCCCATGGAATCTCTCCTACTGGTCTCTCCGATACTTTCCGCCTATCGACGATTGGTGGAGAGGAATATGTGAGTATTCGAGTTTATTTGGAATATCAACAGGAAGTGAACCGAAAGTAATTTTATAATTTCAGAGCTTCCAAAGCATGAACGCGGATGACGTGAGGGAACTCATTGCTGACTTCCTACAGGTTATTACTTAATCTTTTTTTGTAAATTCATCTAGAGACCCGCGGAAAAACGGAACTGTGATATCAAATATTTTCAAATCAAATCTCTATTCTCAGGGTCTGAAGCGACGCGGTCGATATCTCGTCGGAGTGAAGGCTCAGAAGGATGAAGGTAGGTCACTTTTAATTTCCAAATTTCTAAGCCTGTTTGAATTGCTCTTCAAGCTGTTATCTTTCACAACTTTCCTTTCAGACGGTCTTCTCGAAATTGAAAGAGGAGATTTGCTAGTGCTCGCGAAGGGATTCAACGGGGAAATGCTACTCACTCAACCGGAGGTATCGATTACCTTCCAATTTTCATCAGATACCGTACCCCATTATAGGTTCGTGGTGAGAACACTCGCACGGGTCTGCAGGGAGTGATTAAATCAGAGAGTGTCTACGTCCTTCCCACAGTCACTCGACCAAATGCTGCTGCTATGGTTGGTCGCTCAATTATTGATTCCTTTCAATGAAATTTACTCATCCAAGTTGTATGCTTTCTCAGTTACATGAATGAACCAAATATGCATAAAACAGTGTTCATAGACCCAAAGAAATTATACTAAAAACGAGTGCCAGTCATGGCAAGCACATTGATATATTTCACAGTTTATATTAATTCCAGGACATGTTCCCCCGTGACTGGCTTGAGATTCCCCGTGTGACTCAATCGAATGGAACAATGAGAGAATCTCGAAATGCCCTCGCTCCTCTCAATCACTTCCAAGCCCCCTACACACTCGAGAGATTCGCTGCGGAACATTTCACGTCAGTTATTTTTCTTCATTTCTCTGATCGCATCGCCATTTAAAAGTACATCTTAAAATTTACATTACTCATATCTGCTCCAACATCATCCATAAGTTAGCGAGAGATGGAAATATCAGTAAGATGTGAAACCTATTTGATCGGAGTCAAATTCATTTCGAAATGAGAAATGGAGTTCGTCATTTCAGTCCCTCTGTTTCCTCCGTTGGATCTTCCCCTTCTGGATGGACGAAAACTCTGACACTACGAAGGAGAAATGACGAAGTAGTAGAGAGATGGAGATATTCGAGAGAACCAATTAGAACACCGCTGTTGAGAAGGCTGGCTGAGAGGTTAGTCATCAACAATTTCTATCACTGATGAGATATCGACATAAAACCAAAAGATGTAACTTATTGAGGATATCTGGGGATATGTTGACCACAGATTTGAGACAACCGAGCCAATTCTGTAGACCCTTATTTATGAGTATCACTTTTAGAGCGCATTTTGGAGTTTTGTTCGCGGACAATTAGCGTTAAGTTATAGGAATAAGTTGGATTGTCATATTTCAGACAGGAGCCATCATCAGAGGCGATCCTTGCCTACTCAAACATCATGAAATACATGGGAGATCTTCCATCGAGAAGATCGAGAATCGGGACGGAATTGACTGATGGAGTCTTCCTACCACCACTCAAATATGTTGGTTGACTGGAGATTTCACTAAAATGATAACAATAATATGTATGCGAGTCACGGGGAAATGCAGTAAAAAAATTAACACACAAATTAAAAGAAAGACAGAAATGGACATCAACAGCAAGAGAAATGCCTTGCTGTTTTGGTTGAGATATTTTGAATAATCAATAATTCAGGAAGTGCTGCGGGACGAAGTCTACTGTCAGCTAATGAAGCAGCTCACTGCGAATCCCTCCATTATCAGTGAAGAAAGAGGATGGGAATTACTCTGGTTGGCCACGGGAATATTCGCCCCCAGTCAGGCAATCTACAAAGAGGTAATACTATCGATCTCATTATGTTTCACTAATCATTTTTGTGTTATATATGTAAATGCGGCATGATGTCGAGTAGAATTTCTCCAAGCAAATCAATAATTTTCATTGAATAAAGTAATTATTCATTTCAGTTGACCCATTTCCTCCGATCTCGACCCCATCCAATCTCCATTGATTGCCTCCATCGATGCGCGAAATTGATCAAGTAAATCAATAATTCATTGTTTATTATAAATAATTAACTAACTAATTAGTCATTTCTCTCTAAATCAGAATCGGTTCTCGTAAATATCCTCCTCACCACGTGGAAGTGGATGCAATCCAGCGGAAAGCGACGCAGATCTACCACAAGGTATATTAATTTGTAGAATATAGTCGATAATTGAAAGATTCAGTAATCTAATTTGATCTCCAGGTGTACCATAAGGTTAATCACCTAATTAGCAGTACTCAATCGATAATTGGTAGATACAGTAACCTAAACTGATCTCCAGGTCTTCTTCCCTGATCAATCAGAGGATGCCATCGAGGTCTCTTCGTGTACTCGATCCTCCGATCTCATTCACAAGATTGCAACGAGACTTGGACTGAAATCAGAAGAGGGATTCTCGCTATTCATCAAATTTGCTGATAAAGGTTGGAGACTTCTTTTGATTTCAAGGAATAATTGACGAATGTGCAAATCGATGGAATATTTCCTCGACATTCTGTCAAAATGGAGTCAAACAATTAGAGAGTGTGAAAATAGAATGTAAATGGGCGATATTTTTCTAACCACGAATTCTATTTACGCATTTTGCCGAAAACGCCTTGAATTTCAGTGTTGTCAATGCCCGAGAGTGAATTCTTCTTCGATTTCATCCGCCAACTTTCCAATTGGGCTGCATCTGTACCCAAGGTGAGAATTGGACATTCAATATCGTAGATTACCAGTCGGCGACTGCCTACCTTAATACTGGTGTTGACACCCATTTGGACCATTCTTCAAAATACCTTCATCATGTCATTATAGGACAAAGATACCTCTCCTCCCTCTCCTATTTCCTATCAAGTCTTCTTCATGCGCAAACTGTGGTTGAATGCTCAGCCAGGAGAGGACAAAGTGGCCGATATTGTGTTCCACTTCCATCAAGTTCGATTTATTTTATTTTTAATAATAAATGAAATGCATATGATGTGGAAAATAAGCGTATCTATCGAAATTGATCTTTGATCTCTTCAGGAACTTCCCAAATATCTGCACGGCTATCACTCATGCTCGAAGGAGGACGCAGTCAAATTGGCTGCATTGTTGTTGAGAGCGAGAACGAGGTGAGAAGAGAAGAAAGAGTGTGCAAGTGGACTGTGAACAGTTGAGGTCCGCAATAGGGAAATGGACACATTTCGCTACAAATCAAGCTAGAAATAGGGAATGTGAGGAAATTGTCTGATTATGTGGGAGAATGGAAGAAGTGATGAGAGTGTAGAGGAAGCGGTTTTTTTGCATCCACAAGTTCTCACCAGCACTTATTTTTGAACTGATCTTCATTTAAGAATTTAAATGATCTCACAATCTCACAATCAGCTTCTCTCCACAGAAAATTTCTCTACAGGGAAGATATGGCTGCTCCACTGGCTCAATTGAGTCAATTACAATCGGAACTCGTCCCGAAGGATCACACTAAGAGTTATTCGAGTAGCGAATGGAAGAAGGTTAGAATAGAGCCTTAAAGGGGTTCGGAGTGAGAGTACGTGTAAAATCGAGAGAGACTCTCTCACTTTTGCACACTCTCTCGGACTGACTCCTTTGCGTAGATTTGTAACTGAGAGAGATGCGATCGGTACAATTATTGGCTAGAAAATGTTCTCGGGCAAATAAATGGTATCTGAATATTTGAGCAAATCACGAAAGCGTACGAGAAAGTGTCGTCGATGTCGACTGAAGAGGCGAAGATCGCCTTCCTTCAGAAGGTTTCACGATGGCAAACTTACGGATCTGCATTCTTCATGGTTCGTTATTCTCATTTCAATTTTTTACAATTCCGATGCGTATTTTGTTTACTGATTCCAGAAAATATTTTTAGAAACGCTTCCGAGTGTGACAGATGGGAAGGAATGACTGATTGATCTTTGATCTCTGGAAATGTACATGTATTCTTCAGGTCAAACAATCGTCAGACCCGGGATTGCCTGAGAAACTGCAGATTGCCATCAATAGAAACGGACTCTTCCTCTACAATGCGGAGACGAAGAATCTCGTGATTCAGGTAATTTTTCAATGGTATCTCCTAAAATCGGGAACTCTCCAAAAGAGAGATGATCTCTCGATTTTGAATATTCTCTCAGCAGGAGTTCACAATCGAGGTTGTACACTTCCTGCTTTGAGTACTTCCAATTTGTCTAATACTAATTGACAGCGAAACCTCAGTGATCTAATTCGTCCGTCTGGAAAGATGTGAGAATGATTCCTTTCAGTATCCACTAACTGCCATCTCAAACTGGGCCTCAGGCAACACTTACTTCCACGTTTCTGTCGGAAGTACGAATGGAAAGCAAGCCAGATTGCTGTTAGAGACTTCCATGGTAAGACACTATTCTAAACCTCTGCACTTCCGGTCAATCAAAATCAATCGATAATCTCACAATCAATCGATAATCTGGTTCAGAGCTACAAAATGGACGATCTTCTCACTTCGTATCTCTCACTTCTCATCGGAGCTCAAACGAGAAATCCACGATTGGCACTTGAGAATCAAGAGATTTAATTTTCTCTTAAATTTTTTTACAAAAAAATCGCCTATAGGCAAGAAATATGAGCTGCCAATATTACAAATCCTTGATCTACCGTTGATATAGATTTCTATTGACCTTTCTTCTTCATCATCATGCTCAATTCCCTCTTGCTTCATCTAACGGATCTGCTTCATTGTTGCCAAATACGAGATTGGATTACTTTTTGTCTTTTTTTCAATCGATGAAAACTCACTTACTGTGGAATAACTCAATTGTCTTTCATGCCATTGCAATTGTCACAAATAAATATTTATTGAATTGAAAGATGTCATTTACAGCACAAAATTACATTAAATTTGCAATAAGAATGTTAAAATCATTGATTTGTAATAACTGTATAATGATAAAACAAAAATCAATAAAATGAAATCCAATTTTGAAATGGCGGTAAAGTCAGTTCGTGATGAGACCCTTATCAGGAAGCAACGTCCGGTTATTGATTATTTTACTGTAACTCTCGAAATATTTCGTAATTTATTGCAATTTTTGTCTTTTCTTTTCACCATTTTGTTTGTATTTTTGTTTTATAAGACGTTTTCTTGTCTTTCAGAAATGGGTGCGAATGAGACGGTGCCGGTTGGTGTGAGAAGAGAAGATGTACCGCCTCTTCCGGCCCAGGTTTGTATTTCTAGTCGACTACTGACTTCAGTTTGCAATCATAATTTTATTCAGATCTGGGATCGCGACGTAGTTGTCGCTATTTTAACCCGTCAACTACTTGAACGGCAAGCCGAGGTGAGGAATGCTGGTAAAACTGCTGAAGCCTGGCACAGGACAACAAAAAGTCGATGCGCTCTTGAAATGAGCGCTTAAAATGACATTGTTCATTGTTCAGGAATAATTGTTCTTAGATTCCTATTTTGATGGCTCCGGGCTTCAGCAGTAGTGCCGAAATACTTTTTGATTGGATCTTGACCAACTTTTAGTGGAGAAGGGCTGCCGCTGAGAAAGCGGCGCGTGCCAACAGAGATATATGGGCTGATTCCCAGCTGTACTCGGCACGGAGCAGGAAAAGCGATTCGTCCGATCAAGAGGTATATCACCTTTAGTTATATTGTCACGAATGAAGTTCTCAGGGCCCACCGAAAGTAAAGCGCAAGAAAGAAGACACTCAAGGAGAAGAAGTTATCAAAGAGGAGGCAGGTCAAAACGGCGTCGAGAAGCAACCAGTTCAACCGGAGAACGAGAAGGAACTTCAATCGAATCCGACAGATCAGCCAAAGAGAGTGCGTTATTATTCATTCTTGTACATCATTTGAGTGGTTGAGCACTTGCACTAATTGCTGATATTACTCGTGAATACGAGTGTGATCATGGAATAATTGTAGGATACGTCTGATGATATTCCCCAATCTCCGCAGAAGTCCGTCTCTTCCTCTGCCTCAATCATTATGGATGACAAGGTTTGAACTGTTTTAATGTACGCATTACTGAAAATGAACACGTTAGAACTGCTTTCAGTGTTCCGAATTAGTAACATCACACTTAATCGCTAATATAATCATGAATTTGCTGATAATCATGATATTTGTGGTCGAAGTGGTGTAGTGGTCTAAGGCGCCTTCCCAGTTTCATTCCGTTCCACACCGGGGTTCGATTCCCGGCTGTGCATACCGCCACCGCCTCACCAAGGCGCTCGAATGAGTAAAGATTGGTAGTGGTGTAACCACGAAGGTAACTAGATCCGAAGAAGAGATTGGGCCCTCCGGATTGAACTGGCCTATTATGCGCTGGCCTTAGCAGTGACTCCCTCAGGACTTGGAGCCTAGATAAGGGGATGCCTTTACCTTTACCTTTTACCATGATATTTGTAGACTGCTCTCGATGGCAAAGCTCCCGCAAAACCGAGAAGAAATCCCAAGAAGGTCAACAAGGGTGAGTAGAAGAGAGTGTTGGATGATATTGATTGATTCATTCAGAGGATGCGCCGAAGGACATCGAAATTGAGAACAAACCGCAGGAGTCTGTATCAGATGAATCGATCAATTCAGATGACAAGGTTCGCGGTATTCACTATTATTTTTTTCGCTCACAGATTTTTGCATTTGAGCAACCTCGGGTTCATGGTGTTTTGTGGTCGCAATATTGTGACCCTCTCCTCATCTTATCCTTCCATAGGGATATTTAATTGATCCGGATAGCTCCCGGTTGCTGAAATGAATGAATTATATGATAAAGATAATTTGAGTCGTCAAAGTCATCTCATCGGCACGGTACATGGGAGTACGTCCCTGCTGCTCCCAGAGTCGCCTATCCAAAGGTACGGTATTTATTGATCGCATCACATTGCCTCTGGCAATGGTTTAGTCACCACAATACCAATGAATGTAACGTTGATAATTTCAGACGACGGATAAAAGTGATAAGATTGCGAGGGAAATAGCGAAACTGGCGATGGACGTCGTCAACTCGCCCCATGTAAGTATTAATTTATTTGTTTTACTAAATATTATGGAGAATTATGCATTTATCGACATGGAAGTAACTGCTGCTTCAGGACTTGAACGTTGCTCCCGAGGATTGGTACGCGAACGACGCGGAATACGACTCGTCCCGTCCCATTTCAATGGCTGATCGAATTAAGATGGGAAGAAGAAGAGAAGTGAGGGTCAGTCATGGACTAGGAGTTTTGATTTTCGAGTTGAGAGCCTCAGATTTTTTTAAAATATAAAATTTGTTTTGAAATTACGAATCGCCGCCGTGACTTTGATGAGGCTAGGCATCTGCTCTAGTTATAATGTCGACATTGATCTCCTCTTGTTCAGCAGACACGCCCACTTTCACCCGAACCAATGGGAAAGAAGACGAGGAAGGTGAATGGAGCAGTCAAGACCAGAGCCAGACCAAAGAAGGAGAAGAAGGGTGAGAGGGATACGGTAGATGGAATATCGAGGAATGATTGAAATTGCAGAACAGAAGAAGAAGGAGATGGATAAAGAGTCTGTTGATGGGGAGACTGAGCAAGGTGGGTTGAAAGTAGTTGTGATTGATATTCATAACATCGATTGCAGTTACCGTATTCCTCGATGGTTCGAAGCCTCATCAGAATGGAGATGGTCAGTTATATAATTACAAATTATAAAATGTTACGATTTCTTGTTGTATGTTCGTTAGTTACTGTTGCTGGTCCACCTATACTTCAATCAATTCATTTGTCAGTCTCGAATGGAATTCCCCTCACTGCTCTCAATCACTCCTCTCCCACATATTCCATCTCTTCGACAGCGTTCTCAGATGAATTGGGAACTCCCTTCGAACTCATCTCTGAGGATATTCGAAAGACGAAGGTAAGATAATGCAATTGTGTGTGGCAAAACATATAGTGGCGATAGGACGCTGTGGAACACTCACCATATATCCTCAATTATAGTTTGGGATACGCTTCGGAAGATTTTGAAACTTAAAAAAGAAAAATGTGCCATTACCATTGAGGTGCTTGCTTAACAATTTTTCCATTATATTCATTATATTTCGTTATTTGTTTCTTATTTATTTATTTTGTTTCAGGAGCAGCAGCAGATCTTCAACGGTGCCTTCGTTCCTCCGACTGAGACTAATCTCTCTGATATGATGGCAGAAGAGGAGAGGTCAATAATCATTACACAATTTGCATATAAATGTTGTTTTATTATTATCGTCGTCTCTTAATTAATTAATTAAACGTTCGAGAGTGTCGTGTATTATATTGAGTAACTTCCTCTTCTAGATCCACCCTCCTTTCCTCCACCTACTCTCTTCCCAGTCGTGACTTGTTCCCCTCTGATCTGCCTGAGGACTTTCTCGAAGATGCAATGGCCATTGACGAAGGAGTTGTGTCCAAGTGAGTAGTGTAGGAACTCTCAAGGGAATAGCGCTATTCTTGAGTGTATCGAGACGGAGACTTTGGAACTCTAATGTTAGTGAGTGTGCGAGAGAGCGGGTCTCTCGCTTCCATGCACCCCCTCAAAAGTAGGGTTTCAAACTCTCCATCTCGAAATATGGAGTTTAAAACTCGATTTTTTTCTTTGTGAGTAGGAAGTGTGAGAATGGTAGTTATGCAAACCATTCAGGAATGATGGGCGCCGTCTCCCGACTGAGAAGGAACTCAATCAACTCGAGATACTGTACAATGAACACGGCAGGGCAGGGACAGAGGGCTATCGGTTATCGATTTCTTCTCAGGAGTCCAATATCGTCCTCGAGTGATCTGTGTGAGACCCATAACGGAGGAGATATCGATGGAGGAGTTGATGAGAATATGTGAATCGTGAGTTGGTTTGTATGTGAAAGTATCCAATGCAGAAGTCAAATGGTGTTATACAGGTATTTCGTTCAGAAACGCCTAAAATCACGTACCGAATTTCATATTGCCCAATTTTCGATAAATTTGTCAAAAAGTGATAACTTATTTGACCGATGATCAAATGCCGTCGTTTTTAGTGAGGATGCATCGATGGTTCCCACTCGTCGTCCCACTTCATTCGACCTCTACACACACTTTGGACACGCAGCTTTCGTCTATCGATCGGTGGAGAAGGTACTGTAGTTATGGCAGAATATCGATTGATCCGCCCTCACTCAGGCCAAAGCAATGCTGAGCAAGAGACAGATTGTGATGGACGACCAGTGTCTCATCGTGGAGGTAATCATTTTGAGTTTTATATATAATTACTTCATTTCAGCAACCGGGAGCCGTCGCCGTTCAATTCAATATCTGTATGACAGGAGAAGATGAAGCGAGAGCCAAAATTATGAGGTACGGTATATTTAACGATTTATCGATAAATGACTTTTTAGTGAACTCGGCCCGATTCTGGACATCAAAACGACCGAGAAGGGATTCGCAGTGCTTCTTCCATCGATCGATAAGGTGAACTATTCAGGAATACGGTCTTACGGTAGTCGGTAGCTTATCGATTGCTAGATTGTGCCGTAGTCTGGTTACTGTATTATCTTCGTTGCAGGCATCCGAATTGATTCGAGCGAGAACGGTCAACTGTCTCACTGTCTCTTCTCTCTGTTCCGTTGGTCGAATGAAGTGGCCGATTATCGATTGGGAATGGGCAAGAGAACTCGGTATGGAGCAAGAATAATAAGGGATACTGTAATAAGATAGAAGATGCACACAGCACTCACTGTTACAGTGATATGTGATTTCATTGTGAATTTTTAATTTGTGGAATTCCAGAAGCTTTGTCGTTTCGTGTTCTGTTCTATTCTTTTTTGTTCGATAAACTAGTTTTAATAATATTTGGTGTTGAACGGAAGATTGAGAATGAAACGATTTATACATGGAAAGAACAACAAATAGAATACCTAACTAGCTAACCTAGCCGTTTGAAATATAAATTACCGTCGAATGTACAGATATAATTCATCTTCTTGAGAGATCAAAGTTGAGATAGATATGGACAGTATCCGGTTAGGAAAGATCAAAGATCACTGCAGTTGAGGGAAACCCATTTCAGTCCAGTAGTCTTGAGAATTGAAAGACTGAAAGGGAAAGGATTACGGTAGAACTGAAGGAGGCAACAAATCTCCTTGTTTCTTGTGGATGTTTATGCCAATACTCTCGAGTGAAAAAAATAACTAGGATCAGGACACCAAGTAAACATGCTCACATACCAGTAAGTAAAAGTCACAAGAAGTAATTGACATTTCAGTTACAGGTATGTTACCATGTCCACTTTGTGTCCTGATCATAGTGACTTCTTTCTGAGTGTAATGATATAAATCAATAAAATCGATAGCTTACTTTAACAGTGGTGAGTCTTCCACATATAACGTGTTCTCCTATGGAGAGACATCTCGTAGCATCGTCTTCCCTTTCGAACACAACGAAGCCCTTATCGACAATGAAGAGCTCTATCTGCAATCGATAATACGGTAGTTGCGATACTTTAAAAGCAATCAATATTATACGGTTCTCACGGATCATAGTACTGTAATTTACAGTAACTCTCTAGTTACCGTATACTCACTTGATCAACGACTCCGTACTGCTCGAAATGTTTCCGCAACGCCTCTACCGTATGGAAATCGCAGACGATGCCTGTCAATCAATCAATAATTAGTCGATCGATAAACTATTACCGTACCAGTAACTTCCAACTTGCATCCGAGGGGAATATCGTAGTCGAAGAGGGGAGAGTGATAGATGTTAGTCATTTGCTCACGGGGAATCGCGCGTTTCGAGTCCACCTCAATTACCGTAATAAGAATATGACAAGAAATATGGATGACTGTACTTATACCGTAACCATAAGCTCTAGAAACTGTACATATCGTTCCACTGCACATTCTAATCTCCATGAAGGAATCAGATGCGAATGAGACGCACCCGTTTGTTCCTAACCCCTTTGTGTAGAATCAACTAGAAGTGTACTGACCATTTTTCCATTGATGTAGTGTGGTCGATGGATCATCGCTTGCTCAGCACCAGCGAACGTAGCGAACGTTACGAATCCTACAAGGGATTATCGTAATCGGGGACTACCGTAATCCCCCTTGTCTAATCGATGCCAACTCTACAGTATGTAAGACCAGAATTCAAATAAGTTTACGATACTCTTCAAAGGTCTTCTACAGTACTCATTTCCCTTCGAGACCTACCGAATCCTCTGGATTGTTTCGTCGTCGCATCTCTCATCACCACTGCGTCCACCACTGGTCCCCATCGACCGAAGAAGGCTCGAAGCTGAAATTGAGATTGCATAGGGATGATGTAATTGAGGATATGGGTTTGTCAGTCATATCCTATCCAGGACATCATTCTACATACCATTACTCGGCGCTTCTTCCTTTTATCGTTCCAAGTAACCCGGGGGTGGGACCCTCATTCATAATCTCACAGTGTGAATCTAGCAGTCGCCCCTCATTCTCTCCCAGATAGGATTCTTGGTCCGGTAAAGCAAGAAGTGCCTCATTACTCGATCAATAAACTGACTCAACTCAATCCTACAGTAACCCGTCTCACCTGTTCACTCGTAGTGTCGTAGTGCAGTCCTCCTATGAACAGTTTTCTCATCTGGGGAGGTCCCTCTCCAAGAATCGGAGGAATCTGCAAAGATCAAAGATCATGTAGGAGATCGGGAAAACACAAAAAATCGAATTGCTTACGTTAAAGCAAGATCGAAGCTGGTATTTCATCACGATTGCGAAATCACAATTGAAAATGCGCTTTTCAAGCCTATTTCCATGCTAATTGAGTTGTTTTCTATAGAATTATCACCCATAGGTGCAGAGATAACACTCAAATTCATTTCAATTTCGTTTCAGGACGTTAAATTAATAAATAAATGGATGGATAACTGACCGGGGTACGATAAATTAATCGATAAATGGATCGATAACTGACCGGGGGTGAGTGAGTGGTGCTGGAAGTAGGGGAGAAGTCGGGAGGGGCGACCATAGTAGGGAGGGGAGGGGGCGGATAGGAGTACATCGATTGATTGCTTACCCAACGAGCTGTTAGATCTGAAACAATAACAAATTAGCAACGTAAAGAGGAGAAGAATAAAGGGAATCCCTAGCAATTCAAGAAGAAATCGATAACAGGTGCGGCCGACAGTAGTCGTTGCACGTTTTCACTTGTTATACGGTCAGTGGGGGCAGTGAAAAGCCGATAAATCGATGCAACGTTGCGAAAATAACGGGGAAACGCGCGAATTTGGCGCGTCTCTTTCCCGTTTGGCATCGTTTATAGAATGGCGGGAATACAAATTCGTACCTTGTGAGTAGAAGGGCGTTGATGCACTCATAATTGATGCCAGTGGCAGGGGAGGAGAGGAGAGGGGAAGAAGGATGAGGGGAGGAGAGAGGGGGAGAGTCCTGATTGACCTGATGAGATCGATTACGAAGGGAGAGAGAGCGCGCGAGGAGAGAGAGAGAGGGAGAGAGAGAGAGAGGGAACAGGTAGATCAGGGGGAATGAATCGTCAGCACTCACGGGGCAAAAGCATGCAAATCGAGCTGCGAAATGGAATTGAAACGAGTGATTGAATTGTTATGATAATGGGAAGGAAGAAGAGAAGAGTGTTTAGAGAGAGACGGACAGTTTCCATTCCACGTTTGAATATGAAAGGGAAAGGAGAAGAGAACAAGAACAGGGGGATGAAACAGAGGGAGAGAGAGGGACAGAGATGGAAGGGAAGGGACAGCACTACCCCATTTTCTCTCTCTCTCTCTCTCTCCTCTTTTTCTCTTCAATCGAGATCTCTGCCCAGCGTTCTCTCGTTCTCCCAAAAGCAGCAGAAAAAGAAAAGTGCGAATAGTGAAATGGAAGTAAAGAAGAAGGAGGAGAGAGAGAAAAAAAGAAAAAAAGAGAGAGAGAGATCCGATGGAGACTTGACAGATGGATTGATCACTACTGATAACAAATCTGATAGAGAGATCTAATCGAGTGGAGTCACTGACAGTTATGAGTAGGGAAGAACGAGACATGCTGTGGTTATACTTGCATCCAAACCTCCAGAAAGGGGCGAGGAGAGAGCAAGTGAGAGAGTCCCTCTCAGTTTTGCACACTCTCTCGCTCCTGACCCCTATCTGGAGACATGTCTAGACGGTGGAACGAATGTGTTGGTTAGTCCATGAGAGATCACCGTGGGGGCTTCTCCCAATTGCCCGTTGTCTCAGTCATTTATCACCATTTTTTGCCCGTTCTTTCGAGATTTGAGCAGATGGAAAAAGAGAAGAGAGAAGAGAAGAGAGAGAGAGAGAGAGAGAGAGAGAGAGAGAGAGAAGAGAGCCACAGATGGTTGAAAATTGGACGAGAAGTGGAGTTTCGAGACAATTCCAGTGCAGAATTTCAGAAGTCGTGCATGAAAAATACATTATACTAGAAAATGTAGTAATTTGATTTGAATAGAGGAGAGCGGTTATAATTTGATTTATCAATGCTCATTTCCTCCCGATTTCCAGGAGATGAGCGGTCGTGAGAAGAGGTTTGTCGCACTCACTTTTCAGATTTTTGTACATTTTTTTCTCAGTATATTTATGCACCGCCCGACTTCGTCAGAGCGACCATCGTTTATTCAACGTAGGAATATGATTTATTATTTAAAATAAAAAAAATTGTATATTCTCACGTGCTTCCAAGGCTTATTTACATAGCTTCTCAAACGATTATAATCCTCGAGAAAGAGGGCTTGTGCTAGATAGTGTGTGAAAGCGAGAGGGCTCTCCCACTTTCACACGCACTCTCTCTCTCTCTCTCTCTCTCTCTCTCTCTCTCCCTCCCTCTATCTCTCTACTGATCCCTTTCTGAAGGGTAGATGATTCAATTGGCCCCTCTATGATCTATCTTTTCTTCTTACAGCCCTCCACTCTCAAAAATCGTCCAGCCGCAAGGAATCATCAGACTTTCGAACTTCAGAGAAATTTGTCGAAGGAATACCCAACGCGAAATGCCCCAGACCAAGGGATACTGTAAGTTGAGATTGCGGTACCGTAGAGCTTTGCAGTGAGCTTCCATGATTGCAAAGAATATCGATTAGACCCACAGTAATCCATTGCTATTCAGGGTTCTCGGAACGCCCAGCTGAAGGCTCTCGCAAAGTCGGGAGAGATTCTCAATATCGACAAAACCTTCGATCTATTCGGTTTGCGTTTCATCTCTTTCTCAAATTGGAACAAATCTGATCGACGAATGTTTTCTAAAAATAGAAAGAAATCAAAAATACATTACTGGAAAATATGCGTTCTCTTTCGAAATATGAAAACGCATTGACGAATAAAAATTGAGATAATAGTGTTGAAGAATGGATTAAAACATTCACGGAATGAGTACGAGTTCATGGATCAAATTTTGAGTGTTTCTGATCTAGACATTGATCGATTGCCTCCTCTTCCGATCTCCTAATTGCTAATTACAGGAGTTGGTTCAATCTATTTCCGTCGTGTGATTCTCATTTATTCTCTTCTCTTTCTTCTCATTGATTGTGCCTGGCAATTGGTGATCGACATGGACAGAAAGATTCATGTGAGTCAAGTTGAGTCAACCAACCGAAACTTGCTTTGTTCGAAGACAAAGGACAACGCCACAGAGAACTATTCCGAAACTGAGTGCAAACGCGCGGTTATTTTCATTTTCTTCTATTCGAATGGCCATTTCTAGTGGGGGAAAGAAAAAGACACTCATGAAGGTAGAAAACAACAAGAAAATGGGAAAATGTGTTGTCTCACAGTGGATGTTTTAGCTGAAAGGAAGAAACATCTTGCTATGAGCAATAGAAATTGGGAAATATTTTTTCATCACCCATTTTTCGCAGCTCTAATTCAAAACAAATACGAATAAATAGTTTCTTACAGGAAGCAAATGAGCGAAATTTGTCCACCCTCTGTACTTCGTGGTGCGCATGCGGTGATCTACACGAGAAGAAGCAAAGGACGCTGATGAATGCGGTGAGAGATCAAAGATCAACCGGAAGTGATTGAGAATACTTTCAGGTGGGAGACACGACAGAATGGGGCGCCTTCTACATCATGGGCAACTTGCTGGCCTGCGTCACTTTGGTTGCTGTTGATCAGTGAGTTCTATCTCTGTTTTTCCCGCGCAAGCTCCATTAAGGGGTCAGATGCGATAGAGTGTGCGGAAATGTGAGAATCTCTCTTACTTTTTTTTTGCACAATCTCTCGTCCCTGACCTCTTTCCTGGCGCATTATTTCTGGTGAAATTATATTCCGATTAATCTTTGATCTCTCTTCAGATTCGGTCGCAAACGTCCTCTTCTAATCTCGATAATCGCAACTTCGATTGAATTGTTCTACGCTTTCTGGTCGTCAACTTACAATATTCGAATGACAGTATTCATCGTTTTCTTCGGATGGTCTTCCCTTGTAAGTTATCGACAATTGATTCATTTTTACAATTCGATTTTTACAAAAAAAATTACAGATAACATACGTGTGTCTGTTCGTGAGTGCTCTCGAGTCACTTCCCTACAAGGTTGATCTTTGATCTCTTCTCTCTGAATTATGCTCTGATCTTTGATCGATCATTATTTCGCGGTCGTGTGTAGAAGAGGGTCTGACCCCGCTCCACGATTGTGAAATTTAGTAAACCTTCCTCTTTTTTCTCTTAACTTCGATAACAATGTTCGTTCCATCCCCTCTGTACCGTATTCAATTCTAGTCAATTCTAACTCCATCTTACCACTTTATAAGCCATTACCATGTTCTTTGTCTACTTGTTGTGTCCGCAAGGACAAACCAGGCGATGTCCGCAAGGACGATAAAACTGCCAACCCTTACTATAACCCTACTGCACCGTTCCTAGACAGACTGGAGCAATCCTGTCTTGTCGTTTGGTTGCAGTAGTGGTTCCTCGGACTATGTCCGAAAAACATCCAAATCAAATAACATTAAATTACAAGCAAATTGCTTCGTAATCTAATCCAATACACTTCCATTCATTCACTCTTCTCTTTCAATTAACTTCACAACACTCCATACATTTCTCCCAGTTTCGCACCAATCAACTCCATTTGAGTGAGCTCCCACCAGGTCATTCTCCCTCCTCATTCTCATTACTAGACTATCTTGTCTTCCTGCCTATTGGCATTCTAACCATAATCTTCTCATCGATTTTTTAGTCTGCATTTAGACGTATTTCTAGCTATACTCAAGTTACTCTTCATTACATTATTGGCCTTATTTTTGCCAAAAAAAGAACCCAGCTATAATATTTAAAAATTAATATAATGTTCATTAATTTTGAAAAAGGGATTGCAGTGACCACTTGTCCCCGTGACCGAAAGGTCGTGCAGAGGGGGACGGTGTAGCGCGATCCGGCTGGTATACGGTATCCCCGTCGTGGGATGGCGCACCGTGAGTGGCAGTCCCACTCGATTGTCTGTACGACCGGCCCAAGAAGCCTACGGGGTAGAGCGCCCCTAAAATCTGCTCGCGAAACACACAAAAACACAAAATTTTCAAACCCCCTCCTCCTCTTTGAACCCATCATTTGTGAGGAGGGAGGGCGATCAAATGCTCGCCTCTTTTGGAGTTCACACTGATCACATTGGAGTGAAGTGCACAAACAAAAAGTGCAAAATATGTCCAAAGATCAATTTCAAAAATGGAGTGACGAGTAACATCACAAATTGCACGTTTCTCACAAATAAAGAGACGAGTGAGAATTGTGGTTCGAAATTCATCATTTACTGTATCACATGTGAAATCTGCGGCTTGCAATATGTTGGTGAGACTACTCAGACATTGAAACTACGCTTTTCTAAACATAGACAATCATTCAGTACGAAAACTGAGCTTGGAAGTAGACTCAAAACCTACCTAAGTTCTCATTTCAAAGAACCAGGTCATACGAGTGAACGTTTCTCAATCGATATTCTTGACCATGCATCGACAAATGCTGAACTTCTTGAGAAAGAATTGAAATGGATTAACGCCCTTTGCACTGCTTATCCTTTAGGTCTTAATGATTCCATCAAACACTTTGGTTATATCAGTGAGAACATCAATCCGATGGAAAAGCGATCTCACCCGTACTATGCTTTGCCCATCTCTGGAATCGATCGAAAATGCAGAGGAAAAAGAAAGAAACGCAGACGAAAACCTGCATATCGATCTGTGAAAACTGCAGAAGAAATGATCTCAGAGATCGAAATTATTGAAACACGGGAACTATTTCTTTACGGCAAATCGCTTTCTCATCATGATCTTCGAAAATTGGAATTTTACACCGCTAAACCTGATTTTCAACAATTGAAACACTGTGAAAGATTCAAAGTTTTCTCGATTGTTTGCAACCACTATTGGCGTAATTTTAAAGAGAAAAAATCTTTTGACAGAAACAACGAGATTTTCAAAATACAATACTTCGGAAAATTCATGGATAAATTTAATCTCTCGCGAATATTGAACTCAAGTTTTTCCAAGTCCCTCTACAGAAAACTGTTTAAAAATAGCGAGAATATTCCTCGAATCTCTGTGTCATATTCACTGTCCCAACCAACATCTAGTATCGTATGCAATTACGGTTCATTTCTAAAAAGACTCACTAGATCACAGATAGATAACATAATCGATTCTGAATGCGTGTGTGTACAGTATCCTAAGCACATTGACGGAAATTATGGTCATATTTGCACTGGAGATACTTCTTTTGTATGAGATACAAAATTGCGTGAGATTCTCGATAAAGGTACTAAGTTTAGAGTGCAAACATACGTGAGAAAATGTGAAATTAATGATGCAATTGAGAAAGCATGCACCGATCTGATCGATATTCTTGCTTCCAGAAGCAAGTGCAAATTTGCAACAGACCAAGTGAAGTCACGTCTCACTGAGCACATTAGACAAAAAATTCGCTTTAACTCTAAAATAATCAATAAAAATGCCCAAAATATTTCTCGAAACACATATTTGAAACAGTATTTACATCGCAATTTTGTTGTGACCATGATCGATAAAGCTTCCGGAAATTACGCTTTCACGTGTAAAAAACTATACCTAAAATTCATGGAAAATGAGATGAATACCAACGATAACGGAGAAAGAACTTATATTCCTATCGGAGATTTCGATCCAGAAACAAAGATCAAAGATCACGAAAAATTCGTGAAAAGTTTCTCTCTCACACCAATACCCGATGGCAGTCTCCCGCGTATTTATGGGATTCCGAAAATGCACAAAACTCCTATCAAATTTCGGTTTATTACTGGAGCTCACAACAGTACTTTGAAACCTGTGTCTATTGTGCTTCAAAAGGTTCTTAAATTTCTGCAAGACCACTTCAGAAAGTACTGTAATAATATTGCAAGTCATAGCAAAGTGAATCATTATTTCTCCATCCAGAACACTTTCAAAGTTATTCATAGCGTGCAGACAATTAATAACCCGAAGACAGAGATGTTCTGTGCAGATTTCGCTTCTCTTTTCACAAATCTGCCGCATAATGTCGTCAGAGAGAAATTGTACTTTCTGGTTGATTTACTATGCAAGAATGCAGGTTCCGATTACATTGTCGTTAACGGAAACCATGTTAGATATGATAGAAATAATAGTGCGAATACGGGAATATCGCTTCATAGAAACGATGTGAAATCTATCTTGGAGTACATTTTGAATAACAGTTTCGCATTTTACGGAGACACGTTCTATAGGCAAAATAAAGGAATTCCGCAAGGAAACAATGCCTCTCCCCAAATCGCAGATTTAACACTAACAGTAATGGAATACCAGTACATTCACAACTAAATTAAAACAGGTCACCCCTTAGCGTACTCTCTCTCCAGAACATTCCGATACATTGACGATCTGTTGCATGTCTCTAGCAAGATTCAGTACTTTGTAGAGATAACTAAAGAGATCTATCATCACTCCCTATCACTGGAAAAAACGAATGCCGAGCCTTCAAAAACATGTTTTCTGGATTTGAATATTGAGTTATCAATAGGCAAACCAATCATGTCACTTTACAATAAAACAGATGACTATGCGTTCGAAGTGATACGGTACCCTCATTACAATTCAAACGTTCCTGTCAAAATTGGAATCAACACATTTTACGGTGAAATGATCAGAATCTATAGAAATTGCAGTGAACTCAACGATTTCATAACACGTTCCGAATCTCTGATTTCCTATTTTTTGACTTTGCAATATCCGAGAAAAATAATTCATTCATGTGTGATTAGAGTACTCAGAAGCAATCCAGTGATAGAGATCAAGTATGGATGATCAAATTCAGAAATTTGAATTAGATTATTGAGGTGTAGTTGATCTTTGATCTCCGAAAGTTGATCTTTGAATAGAGTGAGAGAACCAGAGAGTCTGCCCGAACCGACAAATGTGACACTCTGCCCTCTCCCCACCACTGATCTACCAGTGCCCTCTCTTCCCCTCCTCTCTCTCCCTGTCTGTCTCTCTCTCTTCTCAATCAATTGACCTCTTGCGTCTAGTCACGTCCCGTACTCTCTTCCCTTCCTTCCTCTCTCATTCCATACTCATCTTGCCATTTCCGAGAGTCGACTGACCAATAGGAAACTACCTAGCAATTTGGATGACTATACTTCTATAGTTATTTCGGAAACTAGTTTGAGGACTTAGTACATTTCGTTGCGCGTTTTTACGTTTTGCTTTTTCAAAATTATTCTTTACTAAAAATGTCCCTGGGGCTTGTCTACTGACGAGGCCCGCCCCCAGGGAGACGGTCAGTGTCTAGACCGAGGGCCGAAACACTGATCGTCATTTCTTTAGGCCTATTTTTGATTTCCTTTATTGTTGACTAGTTCAATAGATTTCCAGAACCGTTTCACATAATATTTGATCTCTTCTCTCTGAATTATGCTCTGATCTTTGATCTTTGATCTCCCAGCTTCGTCTTCCATTTTCTGTCTTCTTCTTCTCTTCTCGTCGTGTTTCTCTTGGAATCATCAGTGCACTCGCACTTCATTTCGAAGGGTAACAATATTTAATGTTATTACTTATTTAATACTTTTATTCATTAATTTAACAAAGTATTTATAAATTCTCTGAATCCCAATTCATCCGTGCATAAATGCATTCAGATACTTGAGTAGTGTCCTCTCATGCATCGTCTTTCTCATTCTCGCTGCAGTCATTGCACATCTGTGAGTTGATCTTTGACCTTTCACCTGCAATTTGATCTTTGACCTCTGTCAGTTTCCTCGACGAAACGGCTGCTCATCTCCTTCTCAACGAGAAAATGTACGAACTCGAATTGTTGATGGATAAGATTGGCAAAGATTCTGGTCAGGTTTTTATTGAGATGCAAAATCGTGTGGCCTCTCCATTTTAAAACATTTTAACATAACAAGGCACTTTTCTAAAATAATCTTGTTCTTTTAAATTGTCCGTGCTCGAATCAATTCCTGTTAGATACCCGTGACCAACAATGGTATACGATAAATCGATAAATGGTCGATACCGTACTCCTCATCAGATCTCTCTCCCGATCGATCATCGCAGCAAATCGCGGATGAATTGGGATTCAGAGAAGACGATGTCGATATGACGACGAAGGATTATCTAGCCAAAGTAAAGTTTCAAATTGTTTTCATGTATAATCGCCCTTTATTCTCTAAAGTTTGAATTTCGGGTAAATAATTGGATTTGTTCTTTTACACGTACACTTTCATCAATCGACCGGTGTAGAGAGTGTGCGAAATGAAGAAAAAAAAAAAAGTCTGCTCCAATTATTTACCCGAATTTCAAACGATATTATTCGCTCGAAAATCGATATTTTCGAGGTGTTCAAAAGCAAGGCGGTGATCTACATCGTCAATGTCGTTCTCCTTGTGTAGGTCATTCTATTCCGTACTCGAATCTTCTAGAGAGGGACGAGAGGTGGAGATCTTCTCTATTGGATAACCGCCCTTCATCCAGCAAAGTTGATGTTCTCCGCCTCTCTTCCCTTTCTGGGCTATAGAAGATTCAAGTATCGAAACCATCACCGAGTCGACTGTTCTATTCCAATAAATCAATCGAAATTGTCTCCCTTTTCAGTTCAGTCGCCGTCGCTCTCATGCCAATTGTCATGAAGCGATTTCATCTCATGGGTGGGCGAATTAGAAATATTCAGAAATGACTGACTTTCTGACTGATATATTTCAAGGAACCAAACAATTCTTTTAAAAATACTATCATTTCGTTTCAAAGATCGCATCGATCTTGCACAATTTCAGATGGAGTGATTTAATTATTGATTTTTTTCCCTGTCAGGAATCGATTCGACCTTCACTTCCTTCGCCATTTCTCTTTTCGCAGTGCCTGTTTTCGTGCCCATCGTTCTCTTCTCAAGGTACGGTAATGAGTTTGTGATCTAGTTAATTGCAAACTGACTACCGTACTCAGGGCCAATCGATTTCGTGCCCTGGCATCGATCGAGCTGGGCGCGGGATTCTCGTTGCTTGCTCTGTGGATGTTCACTGAGGGAGAAGTGCACGTGTGCAGTGACAGTACATTCTACACTGGTCAGTTATCGATTGATGTATACGGCAGTAATCGATCGGTAATTGGTAGATTTCAGGTGTTTTGTGGTGGGTGGAGCTTGTCTTTCTCATAATCTGCGAGGGATTCTCAATGGCTGTCTACATTGTGGGATCAGTGGCAATGGTGGAGGTGGTGCCAACGAGGTGAGATTACTGTATCTATAGAGATTACTGTAGGGAGAACGATCGATAAACCAATCGAAAGTTTAAAATTTGGGTAAATAATAGGGTAAGATCTCTTCATTTGGTGCACGTGGTTTCACTCTTCTATCAACCAGCGCATAGAGTGTGAGAAATCAAGAGATCTTATCGAATTATCAACCCCGAATTTCAAACTTGACTAATCGATAATCAATAATCCGTTTAGGGCTCGTACTCTGACAGTAGCTCTTCTCTACATGGTCTCTGCTGCTTGTGCTGGACTCACGAATAAACTTATTCGACAAAATGTTCGTTTCACTGAGAATTAATCGATAACAGATAAGATCAAATTGCATTCATTCGTAATTCGAAATTTTTTCCTAATAAAAACCCGACGAAGAACGATGTTATATCTCTTTTTGTGAATTTTCTTTCTACGAAGATTTCAGAAAATTTCTCGTGTCACTCTGGAAATGCCGATCGCTTCTGTAATTTTTCTCATTTTCGCCCTCGGATCGACACTTTCCTACTCGGCTCCTACAAGAATAGTGAGAACCTTCCAGCAATAAAGGTTAAAAAAAGTTTACCATGAAAATAAAAAAAAATGGACAATTTTAGAGTGAAATAGGATGAATTGCGAGTGTGTACATGATAATTGCCTCGTAATTGATCAATATTGGCAGGTGGACTACCTCGTGGACATCATTCCCAAGCAGAAGATTGTAAAAGTACCAAGGAAAGCGCCGAAAAAGAGGAAGAAGGTGAGTAGATCAAATGACTCTATTTTTTACTGGCTGAATCTTTCAGTATGGAGAACATTATTGACAGATCCGTGACTATTGTGACTGAATTGATTTTTGAAACCTTTTCTCCTCCCTTCCTGTGCATTCCAATTCCTCAATATCATTCTTACTCAACCATTTATAAACATGTTATCGCACCCTTGTGGCGTGCGATAAATAAAATAAAATAAAGGTTATATTTTGAGACGCACACCGAGATCTACTTCCCCGAACTCGGTTCGAATGTTGCCGAAATGGCGAATTTGGTGGAGGAAAGTGCACAATCGAAGACAACGGAAGATGAAGAAGGAAATAGTCCGAAGATGTTGTGAAGAAGAAGAGAAATAATCGATATTTTGAAATAACCACAGTAATAAAGTTATGCATCTCTTTTGCATTATTCATTCGGACGCTAGAAGAAGAATGTACGTGAATCCCGCTTGGAAAAATTTGCAGAAATGTGTGATTCCGAGACGCGTTAAGCTTCGATATTAATTACAGTTTTTTTCGCAGAAAATGGTATTCCAGCTATCTTACATGAAAATATAATGAGTTTCTCGCACGATATCCGTCTTCACCGACAACAAACTATTTTAATCTAAATATTTCTCTACGCAACCTAGATCAATCTAAAACATTCTATCGAAAACTTCTGGACGATTAGAACTACATTCATAATTTCGACAAATTCTCCATTACTCACACCTTCCAATCTGGCTTCGGCCATTTCGCAACTCTCCTCTTCCTCCCCTTCATTCCCCTCCTGCTCCTCTCTCATCTCCAATAGCAACCATCTTCTCTCACTAGCTCACATTCTGATCTCTCTCTCTCTCTCTCTCTCTCTCTCTCTCTTTCTCTCTCTTTCCACCTTTTTCTCTGATTTATCGTCGCTCATTTTGTTCTAACGACCGTTCCCGCCCAAATTGCAACAGCGACACTTGCAAAAGTGGGGAACAATAGCGGCTTCTGATTGGTCCTTCCCCTCTCTCTCTGGATGCGCACTAGATAATCCGCCCTCTTTCTGATCTCTCTCTCTCTCTCTCTCTCTCTCTCTCTCTGCTCGATCTCCCCACTCTCTCCCTCTCCCGTCTTGACCTTCATACCACTAGTGTCAGACTCCGGGGGTTCTTCTCCCCTGCTCCTCCCTTTACCTTTCCTCCCTTTCTTTAGTCTCCATTGTGAAATGCTCACTCTATTCTCTTCCAACTTTGCCTGCCCAATTCAATCGTGAATTCAAGTGATTCAATGTCTTTTACGCCCTTTCTTCGTGTTGTTTCGACTGTCAAAGTGTTTTGTTCCTGTGCATTTGTAAGTTATTTCACTGTAGTAAAGATAGGCATTTCATTCCAATTCCAGGCCAAAAAGGGGTCAGGGCATAAAGAGCATGGGAAAATGAGAGACGCGCTCGCTCCCTTGCCCCTACCCCTTTCTGGAGGTTTGGAATAAGAGAGGGATGGGCAGAGGGGTTGTCAATCCTCGCTTTGCCCTTGAGATCTCTGCTAGATTGAGATCTCTATCACTCCGTGTCTCAATTGCGCAACTGTTTTGGCCGATCGCGAATACTTTTCAGTGCGTTTTCTTCCCGATAAATCAAATAAATTCTGCCATTAACTATTTATTAACCTTGATTAATGACTATTAACCAATGAACAAATTATTAGATCGTTCATCTCCAACAAATCGTTATTCCCAAAATCGGTCGATATTGAACTGAGTTTGTCCTCTCTTCGTCGATTCGACTGTCCACTCTCTTCGTCTTCTCCTCGTTTGTTTATGTTTCTGACTGACCAGCTTCGATCTCTCTCTCTCCTACTCTTTCTCTCTCTCTCATCTCATTCTGATTCCCCCATTTCTCCACTCAATATCGTTCACGTACTATGTTTCACGCGGTTCTCAAATGTCCGAAAAATCTGCAGTTTTTATTTCTTGTCATTCACAGCTCTAATTGGAAGTCCCAGTGTTGACCACTCGAAAGTTCCTTTGATCCAAGACAAAAAAGATTGATAGCCAAACGGAGAAATTGAGTCGAAACGATTTGTTATTTTCATTTTCGACTTTTCGAATGGTCATTTCTTCTAGATAATACCTTCTTTTCCTCTACTCTTCTCTTTCCCGCTGCTACATAAGTTTTCTCCTTGACCCATCGTAATTACCGGGCCGTTCTAAGTCATGAGAAACCTTGTCCGTCTCTCTCTCTCTCTCTCTCTCTCTCTCTCTCTCTCTCTCCCATTCACTCAATGATCCTTTCTCTTCTTCTCTTCTTCTTACAGCGAATTTACCGATCGCCATTCAAATTTCCTTCCATTTTCTTTATGTCAATTGAATTAGTGAATGGCAAATTCTTCTCTCGAACCAGTTTCTTCCCATTATCTCGAGTGGTCTAATGGGAAAACTGTGCAAGAACTTTCATTGATCTTATCAGAGAAGGTTCCAGAAGTTCCTTGTTGTTCTATTCACTTTTTTCAAAACATAAATGAGTGGGGTCGGGTGAGAGAGTGTGCAAAAGTGAGAGAGTCCCTTTTACACCCTCTAATTGACCCCTTTCTGGATGGGGGAACAGTGTGTCTCATCAATATCATGCAGTTGTTCACATTATTCGGTGTTTTGAGGGAACAATTGATACTAAACAGTTCTTTATCTGTTGTACATCTACATCGGGTACCGTTGTGGTACCATCGGGTACCATCACTCGGATCCACTCTATCGTCGGGTTCCGTCCTCGAAGAAGACTCCTCCATCGATGGCGCAGTACTTGGGGCAGATTCCCTTCTCTCCAGCTCCTCCCGAAGATCCATCGGAACCAGGGGGACCGGGTGCTCCGTCGGAACCGGGCTGTCCAGCGGGGCCAGGGGGTCCCTTGGGTCCGGGAGCTCCCATTCCTCCTCCACCGCCCTGTCCATCTTGACCGGGAGGACCGGCGGGTCCAGGAGGGCCGGGAGGTCCGGGCATGGGAGGTCCAGAGTATCCACCGGGTGCCGCAGCTTGACCATCCTGTCCAGGTCCTCCAGGCTGTCCGGGTCCTCCGGGGGGTCCAGGGGGTCCCTTGGGTCCGGGAGGTCCCATTCCTCCTCCTTGAGCGGGTGCACCGGGTCCTCCGGGCGCTCCGGGCTGTCCGGGTCCTCCGGGGGGTCCAGGGGGTCCGGGAGGTCCTGGGGGACTTGCCGGGCACGGGGGCGGGGTCATGGGTGCGCAGGGCATGTCGGGCATGGCTCCCATGGGTCCGGGGGCTCCTGGGGCACCTGGGGCACCGGGTCGGCCGGGTTTGCCTGGTTTGCCGGCGGATCCGGGCGGGCCGGGGTTGCAGCAGCCCATGCAGCCACCGCCGCCTCCGCCGCCTGCTGCAGCTCCTCCGGCGTATCCTCCACCCCCTCCTCCTCCTCCTCCGCCACCTCCGCCGCCGGCGTATCCTGGAAGGAGTAGGGTCAGTAGGTGCACCTCCCTCCCCCCCCTCTCTCTCTCTCTCTCTCTCTCTCTCTCTCTCTCTTTCTCTCCTCTCTCTCTCTCCCTGACTCTCTACTACTCGACTAGTAGCTGAACGGGTTTGCATCATCTCTCAAGTGCGCTCGCCCACCAATCTTGATTACTACTTCCCTATTGTCTCTCTCTCCAGTAATCGCTAGCTCCGCCTCCTTTGATCTTTGATCTCTCACCTCCTCCGCCTCCTCCTCCCTGCGAGTATGCCTGACGGGCGGTTCTGTTGAGGGGAGCGTCAATTCGAAGGGCGTTCATGCCAGCCCACATGTCGGAGACTGAGGACTGTAAAGATCAAAGATCAAGTCTGAGAAGATCAAAGATCAATTCAGCAAATATTTCGTGTAGCTATTGCAAAGCCTATGCTAGCTAGTCAATAGAAGACATGAGCCTATTCAGATGGTGATCAGTGTTTCGGACAGTGGTCTAGACACTGACCTCCTCCCCAAAGCGCATAGATCAACCGGACAAGTTATCCCTTCACCCTTCTTTCCGGCGGAAACGCATAATTACCGTCGGGCGCGGTAAAGCTGTGAGAGTAAAAAGAGTATCCTCGTCTCTCTCTCTCTCTCTCTCAACCGGTCATATCTCTTCTCAAGCTCTCTCAACCTTGGCTGTGAAGAGGTCGTGACACTAATCATTATCGCTTGTTCTACTTGTTTCCATCATGCAGTATAAGCGGCGTTCGCACACTTTGACGCGTTCCAGTCGCCGGTTCTGGTTCTGGTTCAGTTAGGAGTTTCCGGTTCTGGTTGAGTTGAGAGTTGATTGTGGGAACTCGAGTGACCAAAGGAACAGAGTGGAAAAGGGCCTTCGAAGGTGCGTAAACATCTCTAATGCACTCTATCACACTACGTTTGCATGGACTTTTGCGTCGACCGCTTATCGAAGAATCGTATAGTCTGATATGGGTCGAGGATGGGGATGATCATAATCGAGCAGAATAACATCTGACCCACCGGACTACCGTAGTCTTTCTGACCCATCAGGCTACCCTAGTCTTTCTGAGCTACAGTACTACCACTGATCCAGGGGACTAACGTACTCCTTCTAACCCACCAGACTACTGTAGTCTGTCTGACCCAGCGGACTACCGTACCTTGCAGTAGTTGACATCCTCCCTGAGTCCGGCTCTGATGGAATTGACGTATCCAGAGAGGAGCGGGACGGAGACAGCGATGGAGATCACAGAGACTCCAGCGAAGAGAAGAGACGAATACGCTACGATGCGATACGCCTCAAATTATGAATGTGACACACCGAACTGGTGATCTACACGGGCTACGGTAATGATCTTTAGAAAGTTCGAGATCGAAAAGTTGGGGTGTTATGCTTCTTCTTTCTTCTCTACTCAAACACGAGAAAGACGGAAGTATTTGGGATTGAAAGAGAGGAGAGAAAGAGAGCACAAAGGGGTCGAGTACAGAGAAGACGTGAGGATTGGGAGAAGGAGGTACCGTACCCTAGGATTACCATAGTCAGAAGACTACCGTAATCAGAGGACTACCGTATTCTACCTTACCTTGTGACCGTAATCGTCATTCATTGTAGTTGTAGTAGTAGAATGGAGCAGAGGAGTGACTCTGACTGATGACACCCAATCTCCACCGTCTTTTATACTCGAGAGAACCACTGGAGAGTTCTGGTTATGAATACGAGTATCGAGAACCTTCTCTTTGTTCTTTTCCCTCCTCTTCCTCCTTCTTTTCCCCCTTCTAACTGACCATTCCATAGATAGGCCAACTCGTCTAGATAGTGCGAGTAGCCGTTGCTCTCGTGGAGCAACTTCAGCTAAAAGACAGAAATTAGCTTGAGAGCAGCGCGAATTCAGCACTGCTAGTTTAATTACCCAAGTTGGAGGTGTTAAATGGACTGATGATGGGCTGTCGCCCGAAACGGTTCATCTTATTAATTATTGATTTCATTCCTCTCGTCTCGTTTCGCGGCCATACAAAGAAGAGATCAATAACGCTCTGCAGAACTAAATACTTTCTAGCTGGATTCTGTTTTCTGCCTGAAATAACTTTGCCCCACAAGTTGTGTGACAATATTCGAGTAAGTTTCAGAGAAATGAGAAAAGGAGAGAAATTATACTCGAAATGTTACACCGGCCGCAGATATGCCCAAAAAACAAAAAACAATGAGGCTACCAAGCGACGATTTTAAAAGTGTTGTCGTTTCGATAATGGGCGGTGGTAAGAGACTCTTAGAAAGGTTAAGAAGTCGCTAACAATAAGTACCTTTTGGGTTAGTAGACTTATTTCTACGTAATCTGAAAAAAATGTTTGCAAGAAATCTTTAAAACAACGGAATCTGTAGTGTACTTCAGCACATACTCTCACTTTTGCACACTCTCTCCCTCTGACCCCTTTCTGGGATGATGGTTGTTTGAGTATAGTAGTTGGACTGGTATCGTCCTTTTCTCGTTTCCTCATTGGGGGTCATTTATTCGCCCCTTTCACGGTGATCATATCTATCTCTCTGAGAGAGTAGAGGGGATACACGAGAGGGGAGGAGGGACTGGTCAGCTTCACCCCCCCCACCCGTCTCTCTCTCTCTCTCTCCGCCCCTCCCCCTCCTCCCTTCTCCGGAATACACAGCACACAGTCTCACACACACTCAGTCTCTGATCAGTCTCCGACCACTCTGCCGCATGCTTTCTGCCGTGTAGCCGCGTGATGCCGACGACAGTGGCCCCGCCCCCGACCCCGACCACCCCTACCGTATTCCCGTTCCATGGTACCGAATTGACCCCATCCATCTATCAGACAACCTCATCCTATCTCAACCACTACATCCATCTACAGAATAACGATTGGTTCAAGTGGTAAGTTGATCTTTGATCTTTTATTCCATGCTAGAGTCTTCTCTTCACTAGGTCAGTTCATGCCCCCATTTCCCCCCGTTCCTTTCTCTAGTTCCAGTCCCGCTTCTCTCTCTCTCTCCTTTATCTCACCAATCCTGTTGTATTTTGTTCCACTTGATTGCTTCTTCGAACATCGCCTTGTTGTCATTAGGGAAAGAGCGGGGTGAATTAACTGTGCCTGAGGGTAGAGAGAACAGAGAGAGAGAGAGAGAGAGAGAGAGAGAACTCGGTTCTATCAAATCACTGCTGGTAGGTCATGAGATGACGCATGATTCCTAACATGCAGAGAGGAATCAGGACGAGAGAGCTTTCAAAGGTGAAAGGGGCCCTCTCGATTTCCACGCTCTCTCACTCCAAACCTCTTTCGGTATGGTTGGCTGGCCTGCGGAATGGTGTGATGGAAGGTTGCTGCAGCTGCTGCAAATCCTAATATTGCTGCAGTTGCTGCACCAGTCGTATCCCCCTCATCCAACAGCTCGATGCTAATCTCCCTCCTCTCTCTCCTCTAGCCGACAAACGTACAAAGTGTGTCAGAAAGCGAGAGTTTCTCTCGAAGGGAAAGTGAGGAGATCGATAATCTGTTCCATTTATTGCAGATTGTATCCACCCTCTGAACAAGCGGTCTCTCTCTCTCTCTCTCTCTCCCCTCCCCATTTGGCACACTCATCTTTTTGCGTATATACTTGATGCCACCCAATCCGGTCTATCCCTCTCTACCATGCCATCCCCTCTCAATCCCTTGATCTACTCCTTTCCCCCTCAAATCGATTTATATTTCTCTCCCTACCGTATCCAATCAATCAATCGATAATCGTTCCTATCGTATGCTATCGCTATCTGAATTCGTCCCAGTCTCAACAAGTCTCACAAAGGCTTTCTTCTCCCCCATACAAAGCGCACAAAAGAACGCAGTATCTCTGTCGTGTCTGATCTCTCTCTTTCTGATCTACCCTCTCTCTCTTCCCTGAATCTCTCTCTCTCTCTCTCTCTCTCTCTCTCTCTCCCCAAACAAGGCGCGCAAGAACCGATCGTTCTCCCACTATTTGTACTACCGTTTTTGAACGCTATTCGCCCGCTCTCTCACATTCGCGTGTTCTCTCGTCCTTGCTCTAACTTCTCTCCACTCTCTCCTCTCCCTCCACTCTCTCACCCTTCTCCATCTCGTTTCGTTTGTCCTCTCAACGTGGACGTCAGTCGAGAGAGTGACCAATCCCTCTGCGTCTCTCACCTTCTGATCTACTCTCTCACTTCTCTGTCACTCTCTCCTCTCTTCTATTCGAGTAGTCTCTCAGTGTTTGGTTTTGCACCGTGCTAACAGAGGGACTCACTCTCTCTCTCTCTCTCTCTCTCTCTCTCTTTTTGACTGAGGGCTCTAAGATTGAACGTGAACCGAGGGAACCCTGAGGGTCACGAACGGATTAGAGAGAGAGAAAGAGAGAGAGAGAGAGAGAGAGAGAGATTACGTGGGAGGATACTGTAGTCTGGGAATCAATAAGATACAGTATCCTTGGTACCTTGCCAACCTCTTCTTCTCGAGACCGGATCTTGATCGAACGGAACGAGTAAAGTGGATCGATTCGTGTACAAGAAGTCGACGGAATTAGCCGTGATTACACAGTCGATTACTGTTTTCGTGTCGATCTCTCTCTCTTTCTCTCTCTCTCTCTCTCTCTCTCCCCTTCAGTCAACAAAGAGTCACTATCAGATCAGACGCGGATATCATCTACCTTGTTTGAGTAGTGAAAGGAGACTGTTGTTTGTTGGGTTTTCAGAGAAACTTTTTCTCTGACTCTCTTCATTTTGCACGCTCTCTAATCTCCTTTTGAAATGTTTTATCAAGATGTTTTATAAAGATTGACGTAGGGGCGAAATGTAGCGAGATCAGGAAAGAATTCTGAAAAATTCGTTTGAAATTCGATTCAAACTTTCACTGATTGTCCACTTTTCACTAATCCCTAATTGAAATTCGCGTGCGTTTCAATTGCAAAAAGTGTTCCGATCTCTCTCTCTCTCTCTCTCTAATCGCTTTCCTTTGATCGTTGGATCAAAACCGTGAATTGATCCGTCCATTCATCGATTGACTCTATTGTAAACTGTAATCAGATAGAGAGAGAGAGAGAGAGAGAGAGAGAGATAGGGCAAAAGTATCTCTCTGCTTTTCCAATCTTCGTCTTTCTCTCTATGAATCACCCTCTTCTTCATTTCATTTCTCTTTTCATCAGACGGTCGAATTCGAAAACTTTTCCCCGATGATTCTGATAACCAGCTGGAATATCGACTTTTTCTCCTTTTTCTCCTTTTTCCTTCCATCTTAGGGAAGTTAAAATGTTTGAAATTAGCACAAAATCGATCGTGAAACACAGTCATACCTTTAGCGTTTTGACCATTATTGCTCGTAGTACTCATAAAAATAGCTTGATAGTAAACTATTCAAATATCAGTGTTGTACAAAAATTACAATTTTCCACTCTCTTTTCTTCGCAATCTCCAGTCCACTCCAAACAGTTGTCGATAGATAACCGTCTCAATCTGGACTCGTTTCATCCCCTTTCCTCGTCTCTCTTTCTCTGCACTCTCTCCACTTTCCCTTATCTCTCGTCCACTGACCGTCAAGCTTATTGGAATATCTCTACACATCTTTGTCCCTCCAATCGATGGCTGACCAAACAGAGGTCGATCTTATCCGCCTTTACGAGCTGCGCAGACTACCATTTCCGTGATCTCCGTTACTTTAATTAAGTTATCTTTAGGCTTAATCCATACATTAGTCTAATGACACCACCTTATAAATCAATATCACACAATATCTTTCAAAAAAAAAACCCGTTTTTACGAGTTTCATCGCTTGTACCTTAAATCGGATTTTTAATCGAGCCGGGAAAAGCCGGTCTTTTCCCATTTCGATTTCTAAAAGCTGAAACCAAGTGATCTTTGATCTTTCCTCTGGTCAAGTTCACTTCATGCTTTCTATTCCATCCAGTCTGATAGTCTCTCTCTCTCTCCCTTCTCTCTCTCTCCCTTCTTCTCTCTCTCTGTAATGGGAAACCTCCCGGTTTGGTCTCTATATTTAGTCTATCTCTCCTTCTTTTTCTTCTCCGTTCTTTTTTTCTGTGTTGAACCTCTTGAAAGAGCGCAGAACCATCGATTCTCCCCCTGAGGGAAAAGAGAAAGGGAGAAGGGTCAGAGGGACGAACCAACCTGATATTGAACCACGAGATTGATCTTTGATCTCTGTCTCAATCCAAATTGATCATTTTCTCTGTCTGATTCCTAATTTATTTATCTATGCCTAATTCGAAAATTATTTTTGATCTCTCTGTCTCATCCCAAGTTGATCTTAGATCTCTGCAGGCCATCTCGTCTATCGATCTCTCCCCGGACATCTACTGGATCGACCTCATCCAATACCACCAGGTTGATATTTGAACTTTCCTCCCGCATCTAGGGTGTAGCACAGGGGGGGGGAGAGAGACTTGTAGAGAGTTATAAAAAATGGATATACAAATTCAAAGGCCTATGTAGTCTGACAGAAGTACTATGCGACATATCAAAATCAATAATCTGAGAAAAAAACAATAATCGATTGATATTCAGGAGCGTCTCTCCTGCGCTCACAATGGCGACGTCGACGGCATCGATTTCGCCCCCGCCTGAGAATGGTGAGTACGGTAGACGATGGGGTACTGTAGGGATACTGTACATGATCGAATACAGCTGTTACTCAGGCATAGAGTAGGTCCGGACCGCCTTGCGCGTACTTATCTTTACCCTTCTTCCTTTTGTAGGGAAACATTGCTGGCACTGGCTAATTTACATGATGTGACTTCCCCATAATACATAGATCAGTAGCAGTAGTTCCTTTGTAGTCAGTGAAAGTCAGTTGTCTCTCTCTCTATTTCTCTCTTCTCTTTCAATGAGCACCTCTCTCCTCCTGTTCAATTATGTGACGAGTAGCCCATTGGTATTTACTCAACCTGGTGAGAACTCGCCATCTCTCTCTCTCTCTCTCTCTCTCTCTCTCTCTCTCTCTCCTTCCTCTGAAAGGGAGGTCCACTCTAGTCTCTCTCACCCTCTCAGTACCTTTCCCGTGTCCCAATTGTTCATTTGATTTGCCCTTTTCGATCCACTTTCTGAGTTGTCTCGATTACATATTTTGAAAAGTCACGTTGGAACTTGCAACTATTATAGTTGTTCCCCCCTACAAATCTAATTTCGTGCATTCGTTCTCGCTAAACGGTCGATTTTAAAGAGCAAATTGCACCGTTATTGTTTTAATGTAAAGTCTCGATTATTTAATTCCCCCCAGTCTTTCTTTTTCTCTCATGGGAACCTCCTGCTGATCTCATTTCTCTCTCTCTTTCTCTCCTCTCCTCAATTCAATTATCTCTCTCTTCAATTAGCTTCTCGTCTTGTTTTGTCGCCAGAAAGGCGTGGCCATTCTATCAGCCTCCACAAAAGGGTCTTGGCCGAGAGAGTGTGGAAAAGTAAGAGAGCCTGATCAGGGCTGGGCGTAAACTTAAAATTTTACAGATCCGTAAAAACCAGGGATCTCAGTCTGACCCCTTTCTGGAGAGATGACATGCGAGTTCCTGTCATGTGAGAGAACAGGAAACCCTCACTCTTACTCATCTTCTCTCTTTTTTTGTCGGGCGGTAACTCATCATTTATTACTCAGTACAACAAACATCCTGGCATTTTATTAGTTATTTATAGTTATTTTTAAATTTATTTCTATAGGAAATCCGATGGAATTGTCAGTCATTTTGTGCTGCGAAGTAAAACGCCCTCTCCGTTTAGCACGCTCTTTCAATATTTTTTTACTACCCTTAAATTAACTCTAAATTTCGAGTATTTTTGTGACTTTTAAAATTATTCCGATGGAAATAGCTTTGATTCTTGCGAAGTTGCAAAGTGAGAATTGATAACAGTGAAAGAGAGGCTTGAGAAGAAAAGCGACCGATAAGAGAAACAGTACGAAGTGACCAGATGATTTGGAGAAGGGAGAGAGAGAGAGAGAGAGGAATTAGGAGGAAGGGAGGTGAGATGAGAGGGGCGGTGGCGAGAGGAGAATGGATCGAGTCATCAAAGGGCTATCCTACTTGTCTTTCGTCGTTTCTCCTCCCTATTTCTCTCTCTCTCTCTCTCTCTCTCTGTCTCTCTCTCTCTGCCTCTCTCTCTCTGACCCCATTGCTCATCTCCATCGTCACTTCTCCTCCAATAACCAGCTTCTTCTCACTTTTCCTTCTATCGACAAGTGATTAATCTTCTTCTTTTCCTTCTCTTGCAATACAAAAAAAAGAACTCGCAGTAAATCAATGCTGCAACTCTCTCACTTTCGTAATACAACTGTTTGTTTTGCATTCGATTCTTTTTTGAGGAAGAACGATCGATAGGAATAGATAGTAATAGTGCGGGAATATACAGAGAGAGAGAGAGAGAGAGAGAGAGAGAGAGAGAGACTATTCCCCTGTTTATCCATCCATTCACTCTCCTCTCTCAGTCTTCACACCAAAGTGTACTCTCGATAGTCATCGATTCAATTGATCATTTCTCCCCTGTAAAAAGTATCTGTTCCAGTCAGTTGCATTCTTTCACCACCTCTCTCTCTCTCTCTCTCTCTCTCTCTCTCTCTCTCTTTCTCTCTCTCTCCTCTCTCTCTTTCTCTCTCTCCTCATTCCTCTCTCTCTCCCTAGAGACCACTTGCAATGGACTTCTCTCATGCAATTCGCCCTCACTTTTATTGTTTGTGCTTTCCTCCCAATTCTTTCGCTCGCTTTCCACGTTGGGACGTCAACTTTACGACACAGCGAACAGCAAACGAGATTGATAGGAAAGAGAGAGAGAGAGAGAGAGAGAGAGAGAGAGACGGGAGGTGGGAGGAAGGAGAGAGAGGGCGCCCAGTGCTTCTTCCATAGTAGTCAACGAACACATTCCTTCACTTCCATCTCTCTTACTCTTATCTCTCTTCATTTTGCACACACTCTCGTCTCTCTTTCTCACTCCGTCTCTTCGTTTTGCACACTCTCTTGTCTCTTCCGGTCACTTTTCCTTGTCTCTCTCACTTTCAAACACGCGTTTCCCTATACAAAGCCGTTGGTTTTGTGTCGGCCCTTCTTTCCTCCCTCTCTCTCTTTCTCTGCCTTTCTCTCTCTCTCTCTCTCTCTCTCTCCCTTCCTCCCTCCTCGACTCTCCTCCAAACACCATGCAAGCCAAATGAATCAGACTCTCTCTCCCCCCATTCGACCAATTCGCACTCTTTTCCATTAGTTCTCGATCGATTTCAGACTGTTTTCTAGGATTACTTCACTTGGTTATTGTACTTTTATCATCACATATCGATAATCCAGGTATAACGGAGGCGTCGAGCGCGCGACGAGACAGCGACGGGTCCTGCCACGAAGCATTCGGTATACTGTATCATTTTTGTTATTGATTTACTGTCTCGACCGGAAAATGACGTTGCACATTGTTTGTGAGCAAGGGAGAGAGAGGGACGGTGTTTGTTTCCACTGAAGTCTCTCTCTCTCTCTCTCTCTGGAGCATTGTTGAGTAGGAACTAGTAGGAAACACGATTGGATTTCACGCGATCATTCATGTACGAATAACAGATGTGTCACGTGTTTTTTTAAAATTACAGTTATGAAATGATACAGGTATACACACAGGAACTAGCAGTTTGCAATTTGGAATGTTCGAGTAATTTCAAAAATATTTATTTTATTTATTCCATTTTCAGCGTCTGACGAAGTTCCCGAGAAGGAAGTGACGATGCTGGAGAAGATGGAACAACTTAATCGGTGCGATTTTTAATTATGTTTAAAAATATTTACAAAAATAGCAGTTAAATTTCAGAAAGTGAAATAGTGAGACGATTGAGTGCAGTCAAACAACTGGTGAAATGTAATAGTGAGAGGAAAGAGTGGACATCCAATACATCGACGAGATTCAAACGAGTCCGCACTCTCTTGTCTCTCTCATTCCAGAGAGGGGTTACGGGCGAGAGAGTGTGTGAAAGTGAGAGAGAGTCCCTCTCGATTATACATGGTCTCTCATTCAGAACCACCTTCTGGAAGGTCTCTAGATAGATAGGTATTTATACATGTTGGATGTAATTTGAATAAGAGGGCTTAAATACTGAAATAATATCCGTTTCTATTGCAATACTCTCTCTTTCCGCACTTCTCCTCATCTGTCACTACATTCCATCAACCTTTTTCTTTGATGTAGTCAACTTCTCTCGACAATTGGGCAGTTCTCAAGAGGGGTCAATTTCCTGAGAGAGAGAGAGAGAGACAGAGAGAGAGAGAGAGAGAGAGAGAGAGAGAGAAGAAGGACCCAGTCTTATTACTCCCCTCTCCTCTCCCTCCTCTTTCATTACCTCTCTTTCTCTGCCGTCTCTTCATTCTGCCCACTCTCTCTGTCTATCCTCTGATTATCCATTCATTTCTCATCCAATGATCTCTCTCCTTCCTCTTCTCCTCCTTCTCTTATCTTTTACTAAGAGGTCGTCGACCCCCTCAGGGCACGAAAAGAGAGAGAGAGAAAGAGAGAGAGAGAAATATGATTTATGACTGTCAAATCGAGGTTTGAGAAGGAGAAGAAAGAAAACGAGATGGACTATCAAGATTATCTGATAAGATAAAGAAAATAGATAAATAGTGCATTGCCGGTACAAGTTGTTCAACATCAATGTGATTTTCATAGTATACATTTAAAAAAAAATAAAATGGATGAAATTGGGGTGTGCCAGATATCCGAAAAAAAATGTAATACCAAAATACCCTAATAAATTATGCGATATGTAGCCGACGTGTTTTAGTGTCTTTACTTTTTATAAACCGTAATTAACTAATTAATATACTAATTGTCTCAGATCAAACGAGGAGGATGCTCGATCAGTGGCGTCTCGTAAGAGTGGAGGATCCAGTGGAGGATCGGCCGCCCCCAAGAGAGAAGCGAGCATTGCTGCTGAGGAGGAAGAGGTGGGAGTTATCTCTCTCCAGGAAGGGGTCAGGGTGAGAGACTGTGCAAAATTGAGAGAGTCCCGGTCGATTCTAAACACTCTTTCACACTGAGGAGGAAGAGGTGGGGGTTTGTGTAGCGATTGGAAGATACTACAGAAGAGAAATAGAGACAATATTGTTAGTAAAGGACATATTTAAATTGTTACACTCATTAATTTAAATTATCCTCGAGATTAGATCGATGATACTGCAGAGATCGAAACTCAGATTAAAATGTGCACATAATTTGTGATAAGTCAGTGAAGATTTTCATTAAAAAAATAAATATGTATAAATTTCCCAATAATGTATGTCTCTGCAGGAAGATCTGTGGACGGTGTGGGGAGATCTCATTCGGAATTGGGAGACGGAGATTAGGAAACGACCGTCGTATATCAAGGTGAGTTTCACTATTCATTCTTACTCTTTCATATCGGTCTTGCAACAATACCGTCTTGAAAAAATATAGAAAAATCTAATTCTCTCACTGAAACTATTTTTGTAGATTGTTTTTTTCTTTGTGAGATCACGATGTGTTCTGTACCTACCGTAATTCCAATTATCGATTGCAGACTCTGGTGAAGCGTGGAATTCCTCAGCACTTTCGAACGATTGCATGGCAGCTTCTATCGAATGCCTCAGTGTCGACCATCCATGAGACTTATGCTGATTACATGAGACAATCGAGTGTCTATGAGAAGGTCACACCCACTTTTTTATTTATCTTACCATTGAATCAAATGGTAGTATACCTTACTAACACAGTCAAACTATCTTATTCATACACTCATTAAAAACCACTCGAATCAGGAAACCAAATGAGTATGTTCACTTACCTGAAAGTGAAATTTCGCTAGAAATGAGAGACATTTTTTACAGGTATACAGGTATTTACAGGCATCACTTGGTGTCCTGATCCTAGTGACTGTTTTCTTTCGGTAGTGTGAGTAACCGTAGTGAATAAAATATGTGCTATTCTCCAATACACCTTATTCCTCTCAGGTCATTCAACGAGACATTCCCCGTACTTATCCCGAATTGGAGTTCTTCAAAGACGCTGGAAGGGGTCAATCTTCGCTGTTCAATGTCATCAAAGCCTATTCAATCCATGACAAGGAAGTCGGATACTGCCAGGGATCGGCATTCATCGTTGGACAGTTACTACTACAGGTAAATACTATACTTAGAAAATATTGCAACGGAATCCGCTAAAAAGACCTATGATTCACAGTACAAAATGCGGAGAAAAAGCACGCTACTATTTGGAAATCGTTGGAAGTAAATCTTGAAATTGAAATTCAGTCTGCATAAAGGTGTCTGACTCACAGTACTAAATAGCCGCGGAAATTTGACAGAAGCTATTAACGAAATGTTGGAAATAGAATAACTACGTCAAATGTCTGAATTACCCGTATGGCGTAGTGATGATGTAATCTCTTCAGATGCCTGAGGAGGAAGCCTTCGCAGTTCTCGTTCGTCTAATGGAGAATTATCGATTGAGGGAATTGTACAAACCGACCATGACCGATCTCGGATTGTGCATGTTCCAATTGGAATGTGTAGTGCAGGAACAGGTGAGAAATTTGTAGAAAATGAAAATAATGTCGATCTCCAGAAAGGGTCAGGAGTGAGAGAGTGTGTGAAAGTGACAGAGTCTGCATTTAGTTCCCGGAGGTTTTACCGGAATGTAGAATGATTGTGACTTTTATGCATAATCGATATTTACGATTTCACGGCTAGGTGAAAAAGACTAATATTTGAGTAAGTGAAAAATGTTGAAATGGTAATTTCAGATGCCGGATCTGTTCACTCACTTCAATAACATGGGATTCGACACTTCGATGTACGCTTCTTCTTGGTTTCTCACTCTCTTCACTACAACTCTCCCACTTGAAATAGCCAATCGAATCATGGACTGCTTTCTCGTTGAGGTAGTTATTTATCGTAACCTTTATTAATTTAATGAATCCTATTTGTGAAGAAAATTTTTAAGTTGTTGAATCAAAATTTACTCGGTTATAGATATTTTCCAACTGAATTCAAAGTAAATCGTATCACAAATTTATCTATTTTTTTCACAGGGAATGGAGTACATTTTCTGCATCGCCATGGCGATTCTCCAACAAGCGAGAATTGATTTGCTCCGATTGGATATGGAGGGAATGCTAAAGGTCAATTTTATAATTAAACATTCAAAAATTAAATAATAAAAAATAATATATCGGACTTACGCTTTTTACTGTTTGTCTATTTTATAACGGGTGCACATTGCCACTACAGATGCTGATCAGTATCGAACATGGATGACATGTGAAACCTATGAGGCCGATTGCGTAAAAGTCGAACAAACGGCAACAGCGCTCGGTACAGACGAAAAGTCAATGTCTGAGGAAACAGTGCTTTTCAGTACTATTTGATGTGCTTATCAACTTGGTGTAATGGCATGGCATGCAAACTCATGTGGAGCTCAAGCTGGAGCTCCGAAGATCCGACTGTTTTACTATTTTCTTGCTGTGTCTGGATACCCGTTGCCTCTACCGAAAACATCTGAACACAAACTATGGGTCATTTTCGATAAGAAATATAATAGAAATATTTATAGTGCGTTGTCTGACCCTGTGTTCAAGGCGCATTATGATTCTGGCGTATAAGGAAAAAGAGCATGTTCTTACTTTTACAGAATGTGCAGAGAACCTTTGGTAGTCTGTGTATTAAATTGGGGGGCATATGGGTGACGGCAAACAAAGTTATGATTTTTCTACTGAAGGTACTTGAGGCAGAAACAGCCGGAGAAGAAGAGAATTGTGCGATTTGCATGTAATTCTCCTTCTCATTCTCGACCGCCCGGCAAAGCGCGGTGTCTGGAAGTGAGAAATGAGCGAGCAAGTGCATGCAAATCGCACAGTTCTTTCTTCAGACGGCTGTTTCTGCCTCAAGTACCTTCAGTAGAAAAAATCATAACATTCTGTAAAAGTAAGAACATGCTCTTTTTCTTTATACGCCAGAATCATAATGCGCCTTGAAAACAGGGTCAGATAATGCCCTATAAATATTTCCCTTATATTTCTTATCGAAAACGAACTGTAGTTTGTGTTCAGATGTTTTCGGTAGAGGCAACGGGTATCCAGATACAGCAAGAAAATAGTAAAATAGTCGGATCTTAGGAGCTCCAGCTTGAGCTCCACATGAGTTTGCATGCCATGCCATTACACCAAGTTGATAAGCACATCAAATAGTACTGAAAAGCACTGTTTCCTCAGACATTGACTTTTCGTCTGTACCGAGGCTTGTTCGACAATTACGCAATCGGCCTCCTATGTGAAATGAGAAGGAAAAGTTGGATTATTATAACGACATCAATTAATTAATTAATTAATTAATTAATTGCAGTATTTCCAACGTGAGATTCGTGAGAGATACGAGCACGATGCGGAGCTTCTCTTCACTGTCGCCAGCATGGTCACACTCAATCCGAAGAGAATGAAGAAGTTAGAGAATTATTTAAAGTTTTTACAAAGTAATTTATGAAAATGTAACAAGATTTTAAGAAAATTAGGTTGGAATTATGGTAATTTTAAGCCAAAGGTTACTTAAAATAATGCATTTCAGATTGGAGAAGGACTACCTCGCGAAACGAACGAAGGAGCAAGAGGAAGCGGTCGAATTGAGGGTTAGTTACCGATTTTTTATCTTAATTATTTTATTTTTAATTTGTTATTGATTTTTAAAATTAAAATGGAAGAAACTTTTTTGTTGCTGATATTCCGCCTGGGTTGCTAGTTTACTGCTTAAGTTAAAGTTAAAAGTGGGGCGACAAACAAACAGAAGAGTCACATCAACAATTAGAGTGAACCCATTAACTCTGATAAACAACTCGTTGTAAATCAGAAGAGGAAGAGGCAAAATAAAGAGAGACGAAGAGAAAGAAACGAAAGATCCAAACTTTTTTGCCCCCTGATTCTTCTCGTTTTCTTCCACTTCCGGCACTTGATCCGATTAATCGAGACGCTTAGTTAGCCTGATCTCTCTCTCTCTCTCTCTTCTCAATGTCATCACTTCTTGTCCTCTAGTGCACGGCTCACTCGATAATCATCCAATCACCAAAAGCCACTACTCAACTCCCTTTCTTCTTTCTATCAATCGACTGTTCTCACAAGAAACAACTATATGAGTTTATACTCTAAGTTACGAGAGAGTGAATGAAATTAATATATCAGCTCTCTCATTTTCGCACGCTCTCTGACAGTTTTTCTTCAAATTATCGCTCTGGACATAAGATTAGTGTAATTTCTTCGTGAGTTGATTCATTCTCAGTTTTGCCCAATTCATCCCCCTGTTCTTGTTCTATCTTAGTCGTCTTTCTCACTGTGACTCAATCACTTTTCGCAATTCCTTCCCCAATCTCAGTGTCGAATCTACCCGTTAGCAGTCGTTTTAGAGGAAGGGCAAAGGGTAGAGAGGCAGAGAGACGAGGGGAGGTGGGAGGAAGGGAGGTGGGAGAGGGGAGGGAGGTGGAACTTTGGAGAGAGAGGGGCGGAGGTGGGGGGGGGGTGGATGGGTAAGTCAAACTCGATCAATCGATCTAAGGACGTTGTATTCCATTCATTTCTTCTCCAACCACTTCAACCTCTCAACTGTTTTCGATTTCTCCTCTCTCATGTTCAATTTCTCCCTCAATCCTCACCCATTACTCTTCTGATTCACGATCACACTTCGTTTGTCTCTCTGCCCTTATCCATTACTTTTCGTCTCTCTCTCTCTCTCTCTCTCTCTCTCTCTCCTCCCCCACTTCATATCCCATCCACTTACCAGTCGTCGCTTTGTCTCAGCTTCCATGCATTCCAGATTTCGAGAGTCTCCAAGGGGGAAAAGACCGAGTAAACCGCCGTCTTTTCTTTCTGCCAAACCACGATTCTAGGCTAGTCGCAAAGGAAAAATTCCCTAATTTCGATATGCCCAGAGCGAGTCTAATTCTAAAGAGCGTGCAAAAACGAGAGGGCTGATCTCTTATTTTCGTATATTCTCTCGTAATTTAGAGTTTTCATGTTTTCTTTATGAATTATTTCACCCGCTTTCTCCCTTTTTTCAAAATGTTAGAATTTTGTGAAGAATTTCGGCCTAAAATTGACCACTGCCCACAGTTTCCTCCAATGTTTTCGTAAACCAGTCAGATTACCCTCTCACCCAGTGCCAAATACGGCGATTATCGACTCTGTGGTCGAAATGACAACCAATTTCCTCTGCTCTCTCTCTTTCTCTCTCTCTCTCTCTCTCTCTCTCTCTCTCTCTTTGATCACTCCATTCTCTCTCTTCTTCCGGTTGACCAACTACTCTCAATGGAGACAGTACAAGTATTACAAAGAGGGCGCTCGCGCTAAATTACTGATTGGGCTGGTAATGGGGGGAGTGGTCGAGATGGGGAAGTGGAGGTGGGAGGAGAGGGGAGGAGAGAAGAGAGGGGAGGTGGGAGAGAATGGGAGGTGAGCGAACCCCTCTCGACATCGAAACTATCAGCGGCGCAACCAGCTCCAGTGGCGAATAGTTCTCCCCCCTCCCACCTCCCCTTTTCTCTCCTCTCCTCCCTACTCTCTCTCTCTCTCTCTCTCTCCCGGATCGGTTCCCATGCTTTCTCTCTCTCCAATACACCGATCATCCTGTTCCATCTCTCTCTCCTTCCCCTTTTTTCCTCTTTCTCTCACATAGCGTCAGATCGGCAATGTACCATTTTAAAATTGGTAGTTTTCGAACATGCTTGAAATTCATTTCCCACCACAAAAAAAAATAAATTAAATCAACTTTTAATATTCAAAGCCAAAAATTCTCAAATGGTAAAAATGTTACACTGTTCCAGTAAGATCATTAATTTCGCACCTCACATCGTTCCACTGCCCAGTAGACAGGGGTTTTAGAGAGTTTGTAAAGAGGAGCTCTCTCACTTTCGCACAGTCTCTCACCCTGATCCCTTTTTGGTGGTTTGGAGTCATTTGATCTCCGGTTTAGTGGTCACTCTTTGCGGTCTTCTAATCGTTGCCCTCTCAATTTCTTCGTTGTTCCAATCCGATTAGCAAAGTTCGTTCATTCTTTTTCTGCCCCTCCCATCTCTCTCTCTTTCTCTCTCTCTCTCCAATCTTTTATCATCTTCTCTTCCATATTCACACACAATCATTGCCTCACTCAATAATAGTCGACATCGATATCACTCTTTAGTAGTCGTCCCTCCTCCCACCTCCCGCCTCTCTCTCTCTCTCTCCTCCCTCTGCTTTACACCTCTCCTCCCGCCCTCTCTCTTTCTCTCGCCACTCTCCTCGATTCGCGTGTTCTCTCATCGTGTAAAGTGAAAGACGATAGTTCTTCTTCTTCTCTCCAGTAGACAGAGACTGAGAGACTACCCATCCCCTCCCCTCCTCAATTATGGTCGCTGATCGGAAGCAACAGAGAAAACGCCGATTCTGCTGGACAAAGAAGGTTTGATCTTTGATCTCTCTCTCTCTCTCTCTCTTCCAATCCAATCTTCCTCTTCTTTCCACGCATATCACTCAGATTGCCCCTAATTTCTCTTTCGTTTCTCTCTCTCTCTTTCTGTTCGTTTTTGCTCGTCTCTCAATGGAGAAAAGGCAAGATTCAAGAGTGAAATTACGAGTAGAACTCAATGGGAAAAGTGATGGGAACTAACGAAAAACAAGCGGCGCTTCTTTTAACTTTTATTCGAGTTTGTTGTGTTTCAATGCACACTTTGACTAGCTAGTATTGTACTAGATGATTCTCGTCATGACTTTAGATACTTGAGTCTTCGGTGTAAGGCCAAGCGAGTTATGAGCAGTAGAGATTATCAAATTGATTGGATAAAGTTGATTAGATCTACCTCTCGTCACTCTCTTGGCATTAAATAGAAGAATCAACAAGTAACTTTGACTAACTCGGCTCAGTCGACTCAAATCGATTGGCACTTCACTTTTTGCAATGATAATCGCTGTTCTTTCCTCACTAGGACACACAATCCTATTTGGACAGCGACTCTCTTTGTGTCTCTCTCTCTTTTTCCGCGTCTCTCTCTCTCTCTCTTTTCATGCCATCATAGCTCTTTTGTATACAAAACGGGCACGCACTATGACTACTATGATAATGTCAAAGTGACGCAAACTGTACTAAATCTAATATTTGTGCAGTAAAAAAAAGAATAGCAGGATCGGATCATCGCTAGGTACGTTGTAGGGAGGTTCTAGTCTTCTCTTTTCTCTCTCTCTTCTTGTTCCAATATCTCAACAAGTATGTGAATGTAGCACAAATAGACACTGAACGAGGAGAGAGAGAGAGAAGGACACATTTCACGGGATCTTTTACGTCTTTACACCTGCAGTTTCGCTCTTCTCGGACACATTCGCTTAGTGGATTGAAAAGCTACTGGGAAGTGTGAAAATCAGTGGGAATCTGGTCGTTATTTTCACATTCGTCCATTTTCAGCTTTACATTTTCACAAAGCAGTGAATTGAATGGGAATTGTGCACACTTGAGCTTCTTCTCATTCGCCGCGACACATCATAAATCATTGGCAGTAATACTCGGTCGATCAATCATAGTTTGATGGGAGGGAGAAGGGGTCCACTTGAAGTCTGCCCCCGAGGATACTTCAATACTCTAGTGAGAGGGCTATTCAACACAATGAATGCAACGAGGGAATTGAGCTATCGATTGGGTTTCGGTGCATGAAGGGTTGTCAGGAAATCGATAACTTTGTGTCGTGTCTCAATTAGGAAAAGGCGCCCAATCGGCACTGTTAGGCGCCTTTTCCCAATTGGGATGGCACACTACGTGGCTGCTTTCCTGAGAATCCTAACATTGGAACAATCAATGGTAAGTAGTGCAAAGTTCTCACGGAGACAAATATCCCCTCTGTCACTCATTAGAAGTGTACGATTACATCTCTGAAGGGAGAATAACACAAGGATTACTTGAACGATCTCTCCTCGTTTGACGCACTCTCTCGTCGGTTAGAGAAGACGAGGGAGCATGGGGAGAAGAGAGGGGCAGAACAATCAACGGAATGGAATTGGATCGGGGATCAGACTAAAGGATTGCGTAGTGATGATGCAATCTTGTAAATTGCAGAGACTTCGTACGGAGAATCGATTGCTTCGACAGCGAATCGATTATCTCGAGGCGGAATCGTCGGCTCTCGCGGATCGATTGGTGAAAGGACAGGTTAGACACACTCCTCCAGAAAGGGGTTCTGAGTGAGAGAGCGTGTGAAATCGAGAGGAACTATCTCCTCTTTGCACACTCTCTCGGTCTGACCCTTTCTTTGAGTTTGAGATCATGCGGAAAAGAAGAGAGGGAGAAAACAAGTCTCAGCTTTCACGTTCAGCCTCAATATTACTGTTAGGAATAACTGAAAACAGCATGAGGCGCTGCTGTGTGTATTTGAAATGGCAACTTTTTCATATTAAACTATTTTTTCCAGGTGAATCTTGCCCAGGAGGCGGAGAACTGCATCTCAATCTCGCATGAACTCAATATTCTCAGAGATATCAACTCGGAGGTGAGAGATTGGCTAGTGATGATGAAATATTCTAAACAGACGTTGTTACTACATGGTACTCCGTGATACTCGTCATGATGATTGATTATTAATTTCTTCTTTGTATGGCCAAAAAACGAAATTTACTGGACATGCAACGGAGAAATTACAACTGAGAGTTGTTACCTAGTGATGACGCAACATTTCTTTTTAGGCGCACAAGAAGCTGGAAGACGCGTACGAGTCCATTAGAGATTTGAGCAGCAAGAAACACGCGAATATGGTGGAGAGCGAGGCTCAAGTGAGACATTTCTATAGTTATTCATACAAAAATATAACTTATTGTTTGAAATTTTCCTCCATTTTTCTCAGAATTCATTCTCGTAAATTAAGTTATGTACATGAAACTTTGTGTGTGATTTGAGTTCGGGGAACTCAAATGTGATTTGAGTTCGGGGACAATTTTGAAAAAGCTTAAAATAATTAATTAATTAATTAATTAATTAAAGGTGGACGACACTTCGATGATCGAGCACATTCACTCACTGCAGCAGGAATTGATAGAAAGAGTGAATAAACAAGCGGATGCCGAAAATACAATGAGAGATCTCAAACAGCGAATGCAGGTGAGGGAGCGAAAGATGATAGATGATTACCTAGTGATGGTGCAACTTTAATATAACCTTCTTTGAAATAAAGATCATTTCGTAGTGATGAATCAATTTCTAAATATTTATTCGAATTGCAGGAACTCGAGTTGGCAAACAAGCGACTGCGCGAGCACGAACCAGAGGAGGGAATTGCTGGATTGCAGGTGAATTCAAAACGTTCACTTTCTGTAAATTTCAATGACAAAGGAAATCGGAATGCTTTTCTCCACTTTTTTGCGTTTGTTCTTGTTTCTATTCATGCTTTGTTGTATTTTTTTAGTCACTAACTCAACTTCCTTGTCAAAATTTGCAGTAAAATCAGCTACTTTCGAGGTGAATTTCAAAGGAAACTGAAAAGTGCTAAGAAAAAGTGCCACAATGTGTCACACGTTCAGAGTGTTATTGGCGTACGATAATTTAACTTTGTCCAGGAGGAATTGATCTCGGTGAAGATGCGAGAGGCCGAGGCCGCTCTTTCTCTCAAGGAGATCAGACAGAGATTGGCTGAATTGGAACAACATTGGGCGGTCAGAAATAATTATTTGAAATATGAATGATTCGATTACTCAAGGGCAGATAATAAACAGAATCATTTTACATTCTCCTCATAAAACAACTGAAACTCATTTCGATTTTAAAGTTTGTTATTTTTGGTTTGAGTAATATCGGTATTTGCAGAAGTACATCCACATGCGTACCTTCGATCCCTCAGCAATTCCTTCTTCTGATTCGACCTCTGCTCCCTCTTCCCCCACGGGAGAACACACTCCCGGATGTGAGAAACCAGCACAGGTGAGGAGGAAATCAGGGTTATTGATTCGAAAAATCCGATTGTTAGCAAAACAGTGAGGATACCTTTGATATATCGTACATTTATTTTCAGATTTGTACCGTAAGGCGAATGAATACCGTAATCTTTCAACCGTAGTCTCTCAATAACCACCGTAACCTCTCAGTCGTCTCCGCCCACTCTCACCTCCGCCCGTGCCAAGTTGGCCAAGTTCACAGCGACGATAATGGGAGGAGGAGGAGAGGGAGAGAACAATGGAGTCTCTGTCAGGGAACTCGAGGTACGGTAGCACTAGTGATCGAGAACTGTCAGATTTATCGATTGCGAAATGACGCTTTGACGTCTTCTCGTTTTGTCCGTTGGAATTTGATACTTCGCACGATCTGAGAACAGCAAACATGCACTTTTCCCAAATACGCCATCTTATTTTTCCGTTCCACTTCTTCTAAAGTGCCGATCAATCGACAATTGCAGGATCAGTTGATGGGAGTTCGAATCAAAGAGGCAGACACTCTGGCTGAGTTGAAGGAGATGAGACAGAAAGTGATGGAACTCGAGACACAGGTGCGATTTTGTTCCCGGAAATTTTTTAAATTAAAAATAAAAAAAAACAATTTAAACTATTTTAATTCCGCATATTTGCAGAATCGAGTGTGCTCCAACCAATTGAAGAGACAAGACGAGGAGTTGAAGAAAATCAAGGAGGAGAAGGAAGTGATGGTCAAAGTACGTAGTATCTTGTAATTATCAGTTCTCAATCCATTTAATTTAGACTAATTATTTTCATTTTTTTAAAATTAATTATTATCTATATTGCAGGCAGCCCGTGACTCGGAGGAGTCCTTCTCTCGTGAGAGATCAAAGTTCGTCCAGAGAGAATCCGAGTTGACGGAGCAGAATATGATGCAGGCAAGGAAGATTTAGAAAATAATTTTGAAACAAATTGAGAATTTGAGAAAAAATGTAAAATTGAGTGCAAAACGGTTTTTTTAGAAAAGAAATTTATAAATATGATTAGAAACATACCTATAATTTGAAGAAAAAAATATGCGAAATGGTGTCGAGAACGATGAACTTTTCAGCGAATCCAATACTCGGATGCGGTTCAGTCGATTCAAGATCTGCGACAGCAAGTGAACCAGATGGAACTAAAGGTTCGCAATTTGAATTACCAATAATTAACAATAATTAATTAGTGCTAATTAGCAAATATTTTAAAATGATAATTTCAGAAAGCGGAGAAATGGACGGAGGGTCAATTGAGGGGAGCTTCGATCTGCGACGATGAAGAGAGCAGCAGTCTCAATGAGCTGTCGGTGAGTATTGCATAGGGATGATGAAACTAAAAAAAGGTTTAAAATCCTGATGGTTACTATTAAATACTTCTGGTATTTTCTATTGCATAGGAATGATGAAATACCATAGATTTAGCACGGAAAACGTAATATTCCAAGGATTGCCTAGTTATGACGCAATTTCAGATGAACGGTTCCCATCACTCGGTCGGCTCTGCGTCCATCGCTTCTGAAGACATGCGAACGCTCCTCGCCGAGATGTCACTCAAGGTAAGAATTTTGTTTTGTTTATAGCATTTTTTTTGTTAAATTTCATACAAAAATGACCGAATCCATCTTCTCAAGTGAAACTGGATATCTTCCCATTATTTCTTGTCAACTTTCAAATCCTGTCGCGCCTCAAGTGTAAATGAACTGCTAAATTATATTAAAAAATGTGAAATTGTAATATTTTGAGGTTCCGCTCGATTCGATCGATAAACGAATCGTCGAAACTCTTTCTGAAGACGAAGAAGACGAAGGAACGGAAACTGAAGACTCGAGAAGGAAAATGATGATTGTGGAGGGAGAAGAAGATGGAAATGATACCACTGACAGTGGAATCAAATGCTGATCTTTGATCTTCCACCTTTCGCGTTTAGTGTACATACGGACTCTCAGCGAGCTTTTCTCTCTCTCCACAGTATTCTTTCTCCGTTTCTCCTCTCTCTCGACCCCGTTATAGTTTCATATAAACATTTCGTGCATTCCTCACCGGTACTTCCCTCCCCTTATCCCCCCTCTCTCCTCCCCCATCCCGCCTTTCCTCTAGCCTTCTCTTACAGTATACCCCGTTGCTTTTCCTTCTCGACGAGACCATTTCACGATGTTGTCCCTCCCACCGGTTTATCGATTCGCGTTTGTTCACGTAGAATTCAAATATAGGTTGACACGGTAGTTAACAAGCCCCTCTAATTGCTCCAATTCTCACTGTGATTTTCTCTTTTCTTTTCTTCTCTCTAAATATCGCCCTTCTCGCTCATAATCAATGGCAGTTCACAGACTCGTCAGCCTTCCTCTCCCCCTTTCTTCTCCCTTCTCCCTTCTCTCTCTTCCATCTCATTTTCTCTCTCGCTACTTCCACTCTTTCCTCCGATTCATATAACAAACTTTCTGTGATATGCACCCAATTTAGTCTGTACAGAGCCGTCAAAAAGAGTATGAGAGACAGCAGATATTGTAGAATCCACACAATGTTATTATTAAAATCGCATTTCCTACGGTCCTTCACAGGCATAATTTGAAATATATTTAATATATGCGAATTCGTTGTAAAATGCTAATATCGCCTTGCAAACCCGCAATTTACTGGTTGAAAAGGAGATAAAAGAGTAATTATTAACCTCGCATAGTTTCATCTGTTCTCAATTTCGAGACGCAGGTCAATATCAGTCAGTAATCACGAGATGAGGAAATAATTATCAACACAGTTATGAATACAGTGGCTGCGGACATGTGACCGGAGTGAACTACCGTAACCTTCGAGCGCAGTTTATTTCAAGTGACCAAACTCTCGCACGGAAGCCCTACAGTAATGACATGTTTCAAAAACGCTTTTCATATTTTTCGTTTTTCTGTCTTTCTTGCTTTTTGACGCGTTCACATCGGTTTCTCTCTTTTTTAAAGCTTGGTCGACACGAGGAAAATTGCTCCCATCGTCTCCCTCACAGTCAGTGTCAGTCGACGGCCATCTCGCTCCAGTCAATGTCATACGACAGGTCGGTTCTTTCTATTTTAAGGTGGTGTCTCACGAATGTTTTGTCAACTGAGTTTTCATTGTGGGAAAATTGTAGGGTGTCCGTCCGGTAAGATACCCGCAACCCGCAATTTACTGGTTGAAAAGGAGATAAAAGAGTAATTATTAACCTCGCATAGTTTCATCTGTTCTCAATTTCGAGACGCAGGTCAATATCAGTCAGTAATCACGAGATGAGGAAATAATTATCAACACAGTTATGAATACAGTGGCTGCGGACATGTGACCGGAGTGAACTACCGTAACCTTCGAGCGCAGTTTATTTCAAGTGACCGAACTCTCGCACGGAAGCCCTACAGTAATGACATGTTTCAAAAACGCTTTTCATATTTTTCGTTTTTCTGTCTTTCTTGCTTTTTGACGCGTTCACATCGGTTTCTCTCTTTTTTAAAGCTTGGTCGACACGAGGAAAATTGCTCCCATCGTCTCCCTCACAGTCAGTGTCAGTCGACGGCCATCTCGCTCCAGTCAATGTCATACGACAGGTCGGTTCTTTCTATTTTAAGGTGGTGTCTCACGAATGTTTTGTCAACTGAGTTTTCATTGTGGGAAAATTGTAGGGTGTCCGTCCGGTAAGATACCCGCAAATGGTATATCCAGCCCATAAGTTTGCAAGGAGCTTTTTTTCCAAACTAACACTGACAAGCAGGAATTGAAAATATAAGAGGAGAATTGAGGTGAGAGCGACAGTGCCATTGAGGCAAGGGGTGGAATGAGTGGGGGATGATCTTAATCCTCCAACTTTAATACGAACTTAGTTGCAACAGGGAAATGGAGAAAGATAATTCCTTTCCTCCGTTCTCTTCGTTTCTCCACTTTTAATTATATTAAAGAATGACCATCGCGAAGCGCGCACGCTCGCACTAGGTGCAAAATTCGGGGGGATGCCTTTACCTTTAGGGGGGATGCCTTTACCTTTACCTTTTTACAAAAACCACGATTAGATACATCAAAAAGGTACATGTTTCACCTCGTCATGCGATTTTACAATCGAAAAGCGATTACGCCAGGTGGGACCCGCCGGTGGTACTAACCTTCAGAAAATATATTTCCCATCTGCGAGTATTGCTAACAATAATAGCAAATGTTGCAACAATGGCAAGAGAAGTTTGTTGTTCCTTTCTTCGTTTTTTATTTGTTTTGTTTAGACTGACCGTAGTCAATTCGCCCCGAGGGAATTCAAAGACCATAGACACTCTCCTTCTATTCTGTCCGGTCTGCCCATTGTAAGATTTTACTTGGCCGAAATCTGCGAAAAGTAGTAGTGTGAATTCCATCTGCTTCGTGTTTGTGTCGTGGTTCACTTCACTTTCTTCATCCAATCTGATTTCATCTTTTTCGGTCTTCTCTCAGTCCTTCTGTGATTCTTCTTATGGTATTCCATCTTCCATCGTGTTTGCAGATGCTTCTTCCAATCATGCAGATTTGTGTGGAACTCCTTGCTAATCGCCTTCAATTCAGCCACGTTCCTCCTCTTTTCCTCCCAATTCACGTAATTTGCATACGTGAACAGTAAGATAACACAGACCTAGTCTCTCTCTCTTCTCCTGTTATGCCTCACGTGCCTCAATTCCGTCTTCCTCCCATTTCGCATACTGATTCGTCCCTTTCTGCTTCCAATTCCATCTCTCGATCAGTCTCTATTCTTCCCCCGACTCTCTCAAGATTCACTCCAAGTCTTATTTCCTCCAAGAAACAGCAAACTCAAATTGTGGTCGAACTCGGGTATATCTAATGAGATCCAAGCTGCTATTAGGAAAGAGAGAGAGAGAGAGAGAGAGTGCACAACTCCCAATGGAAAAGTCGTGGCTATCTATGGAATCTAGCTCACTTTTGTCCACTCTTTCTCCTCTTCTTCTTCTTCCTCCCATGAGAACTCATCAGCTTCCCTCTGAGCATCCATCCGAACAAGTGACTACTTAGCTTCTGCTGCTGGACGGAATTTTCATTCATCTCGTCAGTCTCTCTCTTCTCTCGTTCTCTCTCTCGTTCTCTCTCTCTCTCTCTCTCTCTCTCTCGTCACTTCACCGTTCCTTGTGTGGACAGCAGAGTGAATTGCATCGTTGTCCACTTTCCCTGAGATGCGACACCCTCTCACTCCATGATACCTCCATACTGTACAGTCGTCTCTCTCTCCATTTCTCTCTCTCTCTCTCTCTCTCTCTCTCTCTCTTTTTCCGTTCCTTCTGGTTTCTCATATCTGATTAGTTCTTCTCACACAACACAATCTTCCCCCTCGTCTTCCCATTCTCTCTATACTACAATTTCATCAATTGTCCCATATTGTGTGCAGCAGTAGGTCACTCTTCTCCTCTCTACCTGTCAATCATTTCCCACACTTCATCCCAGTAATCAACCACAAGTCTCAACAATTAGTAGTAACTTAGCTCTCAGAGAAGGTTTGATATCATGCAAACAGTAGTCTCAGAGCCTTTGTTTTGTCAGTGGAATCCTCTCAGCTTCGTCCCTTGAGACTCGTGAATTCCTGAGCAGAAGAGAACATCGTCGTCCAGATTCACTCAGACATTCTTTTGTCCACTCCTCCGATAATTTCATTTCCTGTACTTCCTCACCGTTCGTCTCAATGAGGCACTCAATCAAATCTCCCCCGACTCTTCTCTCTTTTCATTGGTCGTCGCAAGGGTCAAAATAGCCGCAGAGACAGCAAAGAATGGAGAAGAATTCTCCTCGTTATCTCTCTCTTTCCGCCCTCGGAATCCACTGAACTCCGTTCAATTGTCCAAGTCTCCCTTTACAATCTTCCTCCGCATGGTGTGTTGTACAAGTATACAATATTATTTGCATCTTCTTCCTTCCATATGAATCCGCCTCATTTATCACAGTTGGATGGGCATAATGGAAAGGGAGAGAGAGCGAGGCACTATTTATCTCCCGCATCTCGAAGCTGCTTCACATTACATCACAACACAAACATTCCGATCTTCTGTTTTGCTTCATCTCTCTCTCTATTCATCATAACTCGGGGGTGGACTTCCGCTCCACAACTTCCGGACGTCGATTGCTTCTTTCCGGCTCTCTTTTGTTTCAATTCCCGGTCTCGTCGATGTTTCATTCTTACTTTTTCTGCGTTCGTCCATACGAAATCCGGCTGAATTCACTAGAGATTCGGGTGGTGTTTTGACTGATTTGTGATGTAGTGATGGGATGAGTTATGAAGTTTGTCCCTTCCTTCTTCTCTCACTTCTCTCTTAGATCCCTCAGGAATATTCCCGCCGTCCTTCTTCTCTTTATCTCAATTGACCCTTTCCTCTCTCTCTACTCTACTAGTATAGTATTAGGCCCCAGTCACTGCTTCCTATTCTTCTTAGTGGTGTAAATGCATAGTAAAATCAGTTTGTAGTTGTGTATGTGCAGTTTGTAGTACTGTCGACCAGGTCATCTTTGTTCGAGAACAAACAAAGATTAAAAATGAAACAGATAACTGTTCCGAAACGAAGTCGAAACGTTTTTTATTCTCTTTTGTTGTTTCGACTTTTCGAGTGGTCAACACTACTGTGTATGCGATGCCGTGATCGACTTCTACTACATATATAAATAGCGAAATTCACGCGATGCACTGTTGTTTATCCAGTCGAAGCTTCGAAATTGCGAGTGAGCTCTGTCATTTTCTTCGGTCGGCCGATTTCCTTTCATAATTCACTATTCATTCTGTCTTCGCTTTCATCAACACCACATTTTTGGGCCCACAAAAAAGAAGTTCACTACTATTGCTTCACTGGCCTCCGATCTGAAGCAATCTTTCTATTTTTATATACACAGAGAAAATGTCTTATATAAATTCTGGTAAATTCGGTCTTAACAAAACGGACAGTACCGTATATAAGTTTTTTTTCTGTGTGTACTTATTTGCCTTATTGAGCAAAAAAGTACGGCGATTGTCTATGATTTATTCTCTATTTATCTCCCTCCGCTTTATCAAGTTGTTCGCAATCTAAGGAGAAGAAATCTTGTGGTTGGCTATTGAGAGACCGGCGGTCGTTTGAATTCCATTGTCAACTGAACTGCGGTCGTAATTCGAACGGAGATGGATGAAATGGAATAAAAGACGGGCGTTGGTCAGTCTTCTCCTCTCTCTCTCTTGACCGTTTACTAGTTCCTCACTGTACACCACACTTCCGGCCTTCGAACACACACATACAAATCTCGGCCCCTCAGACTAAGTCGTATATTCAAGACCTTTGTTCTTATATATCACTTTTAGTAGCCTTTGGAGCCTCATATTAGGTTTTTTTCTGTGTACATGTCTCTCTTCTTCAGTCACACTCCTCTTTGCACCTGTCACATTGTTTTCCAGTCTTGTCTACGTTTTTGCAACGTCGTCGTTGTTGATTCCGCGTCTCCTCCTTCATTCTCCTTTGGTATTCTTCTTCTTCTTCCCCAGTCTCATCTCTCTCCAGGTTTCCGCTTACTCTTTCCGCTCTTTCGTCTCTCTTCATTCTGCACTTCGGAAGTTGAAAGGAAAGTGAGAAGAAAAGAGAAGAAGATGAGAAGTCTCACGAGAAGAAAGAGACGACGCCCCACAATACAGTCCAACTCCCATTGACCATTCCAACCAAAATAGGAGTCACACACAGAGCACGAATTCTCTTAGATGTAGACATATAGATACTAGGTCTCTTGGCGAGGTAGTGGATGAATTTGAGAGAGTGAAGTGCGAAGCATCTAGAATATTCGAGAGTTTGAGCATCTAGATGTCGACATCTAATACAGTTCGCGCTCTGAGCAGGGAAATGACTAAATAGCTCCATTTCCGTTTGCAAACTTGCGTCTACGGTTTGTGAAAGCAAAAAAACAGTAAATCTGCAGAATCTTCCGATCCCTATTTGTCAGATGTAGTTTCGAACCCTCGTCTGTGTTCTTCTTCTCTTCCTTCCTTCACTTCTCGATCATCCTAATCTCCACTCTCTTTTTGTCTGTCATTTCCCCTCTCTCGAACTTGTGTATTCGTTCTCTGTCTAAGCCCTCCATTCGTTCTCTCGTCATTCTATCGATAACTGCAGCTGAAACAGTCCTTTTTCTCACCTGTCCAGTCAGAGAACAATGAGAGAGTGTGCGGCGTGAAGAGAGTAGCGACGAGAGATTGTGTCAACTTGAGAGGGTCCAGATGTTTCCCCTTCTCTTCCTCCTTTCCTCTCACTTGATTGTCCTTTTTCTCAATTCAAATCACAGCTCGCTTTCCTTATTCAACGCCTTCCTCTTCCTCTCTTTCTTTCCTCTTACGCACCCACGAAATTTCACGTTGCGGGACTCAAATATTGGAGAAAGTTTATCGTCTTCTGAAGATGTTTAGCAGTGTAATATCATTTCTGACGCAACAATTCCAATCAGACAAGATCATTTTCGATCGAAACAATTTGTTCCAACGACTTCGGGAGTAATGGGGTGTAGCGAGGGAATAGTGAAATACATTAGACGGAGTACGGGGCAACGACTTTGAAGATAGCATGAGAAGGATATTTTCGTCTGATGGGAATGTTGTCCGGCATTGTGAGTTGAATTATTGTTTTCACCCTGGACAGTATTACTATTCGAGTAATTCCAGATTGAAAAGTAGTAATATCCATGTTTAAAAATATAGTTCTGCCATGCGCAATTTGTGAATTTCAAACAACAAAACCACTGATATTGAGAATAGAGCCCATCTCCGTATGTTCTACCAATGCGACGACGTAATTCAATTGACTTCTACTCACTTGATTGAATGGGGGGAGAAAGAAACATCTCTAACGGGACGAAGGACCAGAAGGCCTTTCACTGCCCTCTCTTCTCCTCTCTTCCTCCTCTTCCACTTTTACTCCCTTTGATATTCTGTTTGAAACTTTTATTCAATGGGTACACGCGAATTTACGTCTCTTTCCACAATCGTCATGTTTTGAAATGCGAAATATTAATTGTATGATATATTCCCAGACGCAGTCAACATTTCGCGATTCTCCTTCGAGGAAACCTCTCCCCCTCACTCATCCCACGGTAAGATTTCACAGCTTCCTGGAAAACAGAAATATGCATTGTACAAGATTGGATTTTGAAATATTTTCGGTCGACGATCATCGAAATTAGGGGAAATTTCTCGAAAATAGGGAGCTGCGCGTTTTATTCCCATGTGAATCTGGGCGTGACAAAATACGAGAATTGGTTATTGAAATGTGGAAGGGATGAGAATTGTGAGCCATTCGACGATGAGAGCTGGGTCTAGTAAGGAGAAAGGTGGGATAATCTACAAAAAATCTTTAGGAGTTACTAACTCATAGGTATGCCCAGACGCTGACTTTGTAACTCCAATCACCGAGAGGAAAACAAAATCTCGCATTAAAATTTCAAACTCTCCGTCTGGGAATATCCTGATTAAAGCTACTTCTTTCTCAGTTTTTCATCGTAGTGATTACTTCGGGTATCCAATCAGGGGGCTGTATAATCTGTCAAAACTTTACCAAAAAACTTGCCAAGTTTTCACTGACATCGTTCAAAACTTCACCAAGTTTTCACTGACATCGTTCAAAACTTCACCAAGTTTTCTTTAGAAATCAGCCATCTACGTCATCAGCCTGTTTACATTTTTGTTTCTGTTGTTTATACTCGTTTAGTATTAATATTTTTGGCAATTTCTAATGCAATTACTATTGATTAACTGGCAGGATCATTCCATTTCATCCATTCCTTCGCTTCCAAGAACAAAATCAAAGTCTCTACAAAGAAAACAATTCATTTCATAGGAAGCGTTATAATGCAGTGATATATAAGAAAATGGGCTTCGCAAGACGATAAGAGCATTGCGGATGTAGTTGTACGATTAAAAGGAGCGAAAAAACTAAACAAACCATGCAAAATTGCAAAAATACAGAAAAATGCGAAATTCGAATAAAACGTTCCGATGATTCAGACATTTACACATGGCCGATTTTTAAACTCTACTTTCAACCCAATTTGCTACGTTGATTTAGAATTTGCTGGAATTTCATTATGAAAACTCTGATGCAACAGACCATCAGCACCCAACAATGCCAAAATTAGAATTTTAGCGTTCACTTCATTGCGCCTCAAATTCCACCCTAAAAAAGGCTCACATACATGTATACTTTTCCCTCTCTCGATTTGCGTGCTATTTCTCTTTCTCTAACCAAACTTGGCCAAGTTCCGTTTAGAACTTCGCCAAGTTTTCTCGCACATTTCCGATTGAATTTTGGTTAGAGTGACGAAAATAGCATGCTAAATTGAGAGAATTAGAGAAAAATCTGCCATGTTTTTAGCGATGTTTTTTGCCATATTTTTCTCGCACGTTTCTGACAGATTATACAGCCCCCAGAAAATCGCTATTCTTTTATTAATACTATATTTTAATATGTATTACTAAGATGACGATGGAGGGGAGCGCCGTCGCTCTGGAATGGAGAAGGAAGTCAAGTTCCGCTTTCCAAGAAGTACGCATATTTGTATTTTATTCGTTTTTATTCTTATTTTATTTATTCAATCAAATGTTATCGATGGTGCTTGTGGATTATTTGATGGGTGTGGAAACTTTCTTTTGATCTTCCATTTTTCCTCAAACTCCTCCTCGCAAGACAATCAATCAATCATACGATGCTGACACAAACAAAACAACTCGTGTATTTGTTCATTCTCTGATCAGTCTTAGTTGGTTGTTGCATCTCGTTCGTCCCTGAACAAATCACAAGCAAGTAAGCCATTTTCTTTTTTTTGTGGAAAATGTTATCCCCATTCGGATAATAAGTATCGCATACCATCCGATCCTGTCTGGCTAATTCGCTTCTACCATGTGAACCCCAATTGCTCGAACTCACGAGATGCCTCTCAACAATAATAATACTAATCCCCTAACATGCTATGCCCACTCCTCCTCAACTAGAGTTTTAACTTCGGGCAAATAATTGGATGAGTTCTCTTCATTTCTCACGCTCTCTCACCAATAGCCCGACGTAGAGATTGTGTGGAGTTAAGACATCAAATCCCATTATTTACCCGCATTTCAAACTCTAGCCTCTACTCCATGAGTACTCGCTGATTTGTAGTCCTGACGATTACCCAATCACTTCTCTCTTATCTATCTCTCAAGGGACTTTCTCAGTTTGACACTCTTCAAATCCCGATTTGATTATGCGAACTTCGGAATGAGGCCATGCGTGGTCCTCTCTCTCCCAGTTGCTTTGAGTGTCGGGTCGTTTCCGGATTGAGTTTGAGTACGAAAGAGAGCAGTTAGTCAACAAGAGAACTGTACGGAAACTGCAGTACACTTCTCATGCAAGAGTGTGTAATGAATCGTTCATGCTCTTTATTCTTCATCACTGTTTTTTAAATACGTGTCTTCCTAGAAAAGTTCTTCTTGTGTCTTAAAAATTATATTTCATAACTCCGTCATCTAATAGGAAAATTCATAAAAACAATTCCTATTTGCTTATGATCATCCTAGACTCAACTGATATCAAAATGCGTTTCCTCTCAAGTTCTCATCTGACGTTCTTTTCTTCCTCCTCTCTTTCTTCCCACGATTCTCACTGTCTTTGAACACTCTTCAACTCTCTCCTCCACTCTATTGCACGTTTTAGCCTTTCTTTCACTTATCAGAATTATCCGCCGACTTTAAAAAAATTTCTTTATGGTACATTTAGTGTCGCTAGTCTAGACAAGACCGCACTCTCAGAATGAAATGATCTCTCGTCTGCCCTCAGAACGAGAAATCATTTCATTCGCAGAGGGCGATGTGGTCTAGACCAGTGGCACTAAATGTACCAAAGTGTGCCGTTCATTCTTTTCTTCGTGACTTCAATATTCTCTTCTTCTCTATGGAATCAGACTTATCAGACTCTTCCACTGACTCTCATGATTTTTTTCTCTCAGTTTTCTATCCTTCATTCCGTTTCTTCGTAAATTATGTCGACTCTCCTATACAATCAGACCATCAGATTCTCCCACTGATTTTCTTCATTTTGCCCTTCCTCCTCCATTTCTTCGTAACTTCAACATTCCCTCTCCCCTCTCCTCTTCTATACAACTAATCACTCGTGTGAACAGCTCACTTTCTTCTCTCTTTCTAATCTCCTCTTTGACGAATGATCGGCTGGTCTTACACGGACGTTTTGCCTCCTCTGTGACGGGGAAACATGATCCCCTCTTTCTCTCTTCAAACTTCCATTCTGAGCTTTAGCATCGAGAGATAGTCTACTTGTCCACTACCAATCTCTCTCACAACGGACAACAAGGAAGGTAACTTCTTATTTATACTCTACGACTCCATAAGTCTAAACTGGACAGCGACCCTAAGACGTCTAATAGGCGCAGGGGAGCGAGGCGTTTAGCCGTCTCTGGGAAGCCCAGAAGTCTAGAGCCCTTGACTTATTTCCCTGTGAGTCCCAGCTCATTTTCGTTGTTTAACAGAGGCAAGCCCCGAAGTCGTGCTTGTTTCTCAGTATAAATTATGCAGACATCTGGCATAGGGAGAATAGATTCATCAAATTCTTCGGGAAGGAAACATTTCCATTCGAGTGACCATTTGCACTATAAACCATGGCGTGGAATGGGTAATTATTGTGGCCGGAATTCGCTCACTAGCTATTCTTTCCTCGGACAATGCCTCGGAATTCGCTAATTTGCCCAGTCACTTAAGCATTTACAACGAATTCAAAGCCTCTCTCTGCAATCCTCAGTATTGACAGTGTTTTCCTCAGAAGATTCCTGAATTTAAGAATTTCGCAGAACGTTTTGGCACTGAAAATAAGATGTTTTCTACGTTTTTGAGCACACGCAAATCGTGGGAGAAAATGATGAGGAAACGAGATCGGCATCGCGTTTTCAGCAGCTTTTCCATGAAATCTGATCTTGGAGGAAAGGAAGCGAAAGCACTTTAGACGACGGGCGTGAAAATATGAGAGTTTAGTGGAGGGCAGCACTCAATTGTTGTGAGAGAAGGAAGAAGAGAGAAGTGATCAGATGGAGATTCATCCATCTTCTTCCTATTCTCTCTCTCTACACTGATCTCGCACGTTTCAAACCACTTCCACATGACATCTGAGATAAGTTCCTGATCTCATTTCTAGTAAATATTTTCCCTGGTTCAGACTTCCCCCATTTCTTCCGGGAAGGTGCAGTCCATGAATACGCTGTTTTTTCCCCTCTCAATTAGGTCATTTCCTGTATTCCTCTCTTCACATCATTCAACAGACAGGTCTTTCTTACAGAAAGGGCCTTTGAGTGAGATCAAGAGGGTCTCTCTCACTTTTACTCACTCTTTCGCCCTAACCCCTTTCTGGAAGTCTGGAACCATGTGTCTCATTCTCTACGAGTGACTCCTTCCTCTTCCTCTTCTCAATCACGTATAACTCAACCATAAATAATCGGCTCAGAACAGACAACCAAAACTATTTTACCGCATGATCTATGTACATACTCAACGGTTACGATTTATTTTTATTCATAAAAATAACTAATACAGAACGGTTTCCTCCCAAGTAGGAATCCATCTGTTGATAAAGCAAAGCATTTCCGGCCCATGACTTCTTAGTGTTTATTACCTCTCTGCCGTCGCATTACTCATGTCTGCTTCTCTCTCGACTTCTCTACTCTCTCTTCATTCCCTCCAATCCCTCGTCGTCTAACTTCTCTGCCCTCTCTCAATTCCTCCCACTCTCTCTTCGCTTCTTCCAGTATGGTTTATGTTTGTTGTCTCAACTCACTTTTTCCATCTCCACTAGATCGTTCTGTTTTGACCCCCGTAGAAAATGAGCCTTTTCACTAGTGACTTCTTTTCTTTTCTCCGAAGACATTTAGAGAGAAAAAGCAAGAGATTTGGAATAGACAGGCATGAGATACGAAGCCACACTCAGTGTCCAAACCATTCCGACGGTGCAAGACGTGGTGTCATCGATTCTGCTCTTTCACAAAACACACCTTAGTCTTTTCCCAACCAGGGATTAGTAGATGGTTGTCGTAGAGGGGTAAGGACAGATCCCCCCTCTCTCTCTCTCTCTTCATCTTCTTCTTCTCCTCATCCGTCTCTACATAAATTCCCCTCATTCACAGCTCCTCTCTCCTCTCAATCCAATCTGTTTTATTGTCTATGCAAAAAAAGCATTGAAGAAATGTGAAACGACGTGATTTCGTATTGATTTCGCATTCAAATTGAAACGACATAATCCCAATATTCGATTGTTTTCCTTTCCTCTCTCTCCCTCTCCGAATGAGGATCAGTCCTTGTCACAAACTCTTTCCAGTCTCTGTTGCAGTAACTCCTCCCCCCTCTCTAAACCCCCCTTCTCATGCAACATTCACACACTGAATACTCCCGTCCCTCCAGTTGCATCATCCCTAGTCAATCTCTGATCTTCTTCCACTGAATACTCCACCAGAATCATCCTTCCGCACTAGAGTTCCTTAATGATACCCAAAAATTCAATTATAAAAAGTGGAACAATGGAATTTTTTTTTATAAGTGGATGTTTGTGTCTCATTAAGGAACCCTATTCCACACAGAGCTCTAACTCTCTAACAGGTGCCTATCTAGAGAATTCAATTCCCTTACATTCAAGAGAGTTCGCTCTCCGTTCTCTTCAATTCATACACTCCTCGTCAATTATCTAAGAGGGTAGTGTTCTCTTCACATGTTAGAGAGTTCGCTCTCTGTACAGTTGCATCATCCCTACTCAATCTCTGTTCTTCTTCTCTCCCTTCTTCTTCCACCCCCAGCCCCCCCACGACCTATAATGTATTTAGCAGCGACTCCCTCTGTCTCCCTTTCTTGTTTGGTCGATTCATTCCCAACTCTCTGCAAAACTGCTTCAAAACGGCCCAAACCGTTCCCGTCATCTCAGATACCAACAAGTCGCTCATAAATAAATATCTATATGTGTTTGAAACGCCATATGCCAGAGAAAGACTCTGAAAATCTAACTTGCGAGAGAGTGCACAAAACATAAGTTCCTCTCTCTCATTTTCACACACACTCCAACACTAGAGTTTCAAACGATCACTTTAGGCATGTAAAGATTAAATTTATATCTTTGTGAGCAATGATTGGTTAAGCAATGGCACTCACTCTCTTATTTTCGTAACGATACTGTCCCTTCTAGTCTTATTTTCTTCCATCGAGTTTACATCTTCCTTAAGATGGAGACAAATGGTCTATCATCCATCCCTCATCCTCTCTCTCTCTTCTCTCCCTTCTCTCTTTTCTCTCTCTCTCTCTCTCTCTCTCTCTTCTTGCTCTCAATGGGACAGTCTCTCCATTTCATATGTCAACCATGGTCTTCCCCCTTCTTTCCTTCAACTCGACTCCTTTCCTTCTCCTCTTCCATTCAATATCATTCAACCCCTTCACTCCATTCAATCTTCCCTGTCTATTACTGTATTTTGCGAGTATATTCATGTGTTTGCCTCCTACGTCAAATTGACGTGCTTTGCCCCATTTGATGCGTCTCATCTGACGTTTTTGGCAAAAAATGAGAGACTGAGTCTCTCTCTCTCTCACACACACATTCTCTCTCAATTCATATATACAATCGATGTAACAATGTCATTATCCTTTCCTCCTTCTCTCTTTCGATCACAGACATTTCCACTCTTCAGTCGAAAGATCATCTCTCTTCTTCTCTCTCCACTCTCTCCATTCCACACACTCTCTCATCAGTTAGAGAGTGTGTGGAAGCTAGAGACGCACGGGCTTCTATGATGGGCCCCTGCTATGCATTATAAAGTCTCACTCATACTCCATTTCTTTTTTGTCCATCTTCTTCCTTCTCTCTCTCTCTCTCTCCCTCTCTCTCTCTTCTCTCGCTATCATATCAATTAATCAGTCTTTCTAACCTAGATCGGGTAAATTCAATTTCTCCCCGTCGTTTCCTTCATTCATTCGATTCTCGCACTTTCTTCTCTTCTTTTCTTTTCTTCTCTCGTTCTTGATTTCATTCCTTCATTCAAGAAGCAAGCAAAAGAGAGAAGACAAACGAAGAAGAAATGGAAAAGAAGGACGATGATAAACCACCCAAAATGGAATTTCTCGAAGTCGTCGATCGAGGATACGGTCGTGAGTATCTATCGATTGATTGATCATCGACGGATTACGGTAGACCGACTGTATCACCGCTAGAAAAATTGTGTTACCGGTGGTCCCCGGCAGAGCAATCGTTTCTCGACGTAAAGTAATCTTGATCCCGGTTCAACTTTGCCTATACCTTTAACAACGCTTCGTACTATTTGCTGCGCCGGTTATCGATAAATGACGGACAACGGTAGCTGTTTTATCAACGTTTCCTACTATTCTCTGCGCCGATTATCGATAACTGACTGGTTACGGTATCTCATTTATCCTCCTCCACCATTTCCTTTATTCGCTTCGCTAATCCAATTCTCCTGTAGCCCTTTCAAGCCCGTCGTTCGAAATGGGAGGAGAGCGGCGGCAATATATTTATGTATGCCGACTAAGTGGTTTCTTCCTTAGTCCCACATGTCCTCTGGAGCGACGCATCTCTCTCTCTCTCTCTCCCTCTCTCTCTCACTTTCCTCCTCTTTTCAAGATGTTCATAACCTCACTTCGTACTTCTCCTCATAATTGACTCGTAACGAACACAACTTCTTCCAATCTTTGCCTCCTTCTTCTCCTTTCCCTCACTTATTTCACTCCATTCAAATCCCCTCTTTCGACCTCCTTAAAACCTGGGTCCGAAATCCTCTTCGAAATCCTCGTCTTCTCACTGTTTCTGCAGCATTTTCTTCAATTCGCCTCCTGACTCCGCCCCTTTTTGTGCATTCACTTGACTTCCCGCCCTCTTTCTTTTTCTCTCTCAAGATTACGCGCTGATTGCTCTTTGAATCACCAATCTCCCTCTGCTTTTTCTCGAGCATTGTTTTACGGCTTGTGAATGCTCCTCACGAGCTTTTCATCTGCTTCAGCATTCAATCTGTTTTATCTTTTTCATTGATTATCAGCACGTTATCAGGAGAAATACATTCTCCAATCTCGCTTTTCCACCAGAAGACCGCCAATCATAGGAGAAGGGCACAAGTATATATCGATAAATAGAATTAGATAGACAACAGGGGGGAAATGTATTCTGGAACGCGGGACTTCCTCTAGGATTCGCCGCTTTTCCGCCGTTTCTTGACTCGTGGGCAATTTCAATTGGATGGGTGTTGAGTGTCTCCTAGTCTCTCTTCCTTCGAATCTTCTCTCCTTTTCTTTTCTTTCCTACAACCAAAATTGACGTAGAATCTAATACTCGCGCACAAAGAAGTCAATGCAATTTGTCCAATTTCATACATGCTTTATAGAAAAATAAGCGCAGTTCGAGCATCTTTCTTTGGTTGAGGCAAAAAAACTTTGGTAGGCAGTCGTGCTTATTCTCTTCGTTATTCTTTCTCCTGCAGTAATCCTTCACTCTATCATAACTCTCTCCTCCCTCAGAATCCGAACTCCAGCTGTGTCACTTTACTTCTTTTGCGCCGTTCCGACTACGCCGTCTCTCTCTCTCTCTCTCCCTCTCTCTCTCTCTCTCCTGTCTATTCACACTGCTGCTCTTTTGTAACTGTAGAATCGTAGATGTCTGAGGGTGAAAAGAGAGAAAAGTCCTTTCAAAGCTGCGGATTATCCTCTCTCCTCCACACCCAAATATCCTCTGTTTTCCCATGGTCGCACTCCTTCTTATCCCCACTACCCATCACACTGTTTTCTCATCCCTTTTTGCTATCCTCTCAAAAACATTGCTTCTTCTAGCCAGATTTGTATTATATAGTCTATTTCACTCAATTGGTTTGGGAAAACTGTAGAAGGAGCGAGGATAAATCGAGAGGAATTTTATCACTTTTTATAGTAGCTCGTACATTACCCCTTTCTGGAGGTTGTAACTCACAAAACTAAAAAAGTCTTCGAAAAGGAGGCAGAAATGGTGTGTTCCTTCGTCTCTTCAGATGCTCCTCTCACACCTTTTCTCCTCTCTTTTGTTCTTCTTCTGTTCAGTCGGCTTCTCAAGTATTTTCTCCTCGTCTCTCACTTTCCCCCACTCTCTCACCGATCAGACTCGACGAGAGAGCATGCAAAGAGGAGAGAGTCAGAGACTGTCAAATACCGAATGAGCGAAGGCCACAAGTGAAAACATAAACACGTCTTGAGTCCTGAGGTCTTCTCTCTCTTCTTCTTCCTTAGTCAACTTCCATTCCTTAGTCTCTCTCACCTCTAATGACCATCATCCCCAAAAGTGAATCGACTCAATCCACAGTCAAATTCGGTAATTTTCACTCCTTATTTTCCCTCTCTTTTTTGCGTCTCAGCGTGCATTGAATTGAATTCTCCTTTGTCAAACGAGACCAATTAAACTCTCGGGCAAGATTTAGTGCGTATTCACTCAAAGTCAACTCAAGTGCTGTTCCGTGTTAATGAGATTGGAGAACTCGTATCCGGTTTCTAGAATGCAATCAGAATCGACCTGTAAACAGTCCTGAGTGGATAGAGCGCAAATTTGACAGGACATAACGGTTCTCCCACTTCCTCATTCTAAACTAAAAGTAACCTTTAAAAAGGAAACGAAAACTTTGATAACAATTATCCTAGTTCATTTGTTCTATGTGTATGTTCCACTGTGGGTGTTTTCCACTGCCCTGTTTCTTGGAATTTTAATTAAAATTTATTTTAATTTGCAGAGAACGGTCAATCGGGCGACGGCGGGTCGACTGAGAGCGAGAGATTAATGGATTCTGACGATGATGGAGGCAGCATTCAGGTAATTGATCTTTGATCTTTGATCATTAATCTATTTGATCTTCGCTCTCTAGGGAGATGGCCAGATCCTAGGCCACACGGTGGAAAAATGGCAGCCAAGCTTTTCAATTTCTTGACTAACGATATTTGAGATCTTGATTACGCCTTGCACACGAAACATCAGATCATTTCCTCTCTTTTCAGATCGAAGTTCCTTCTGGTCGAGGCGGGCCTCGAATGGGAAGGAGGTCAGTTTATCCTATACCACACTTCGTCCATGTCTCCATTTTTTTAACATTTTCATTTTAAAACAGTATCAGCCGGTTTTGGGTGCTAATGCTGGGTTGCCATGAGAGATTTCCATTGATTATGATCCTTTCTTGCTAGTCACACGAATTGTGGTCCAGAAGCGTTGACGAAATAGTGTCTCCACTGCGAGATATTATAGATAGAGAGGCTATTAAGAGACAACATTAGTGTGATTGCTCTCCCAATCTCTCACACTGTCTCGTTTTCTCTCCATTCTCTCGCGCTCTCTCAATTCATCGCTGTCTTTCGTCCATATCACATACTTTCAATCCCACATCGCTGAACTCCATCAATTTTTATGGCGAGAAAGGGGAGATTTGGCTTTGCTCGTGGTCCGCGAATCTCACACAGGAATTAGCTTGGTCTCTCGTAGCTTCCGTAGCGCAGTAGGCAGCGCGTCAGTCTCATAATCTGAAGGTCGTGAGTTCGAGCCTCACCGGGAGCAATCTCTTTTGCCAGATTCACCCTCAATCCTCTCATCTTCGCAAAGGAAGAAAGGGATGCTAGAAGACAGTCACTAGCACAGCTCAAACTCAGCTATTATCCAACCAATATGAATCGTAAGTTTGTTTTGTGACCATTTTCATTATTGAATATATAAATAGTTTTTTTTAAAGTATTGATCGTTTCAAACTTTCAGCTGAATCGTACGATACCAAGATCGGAGTATGTGGATGGTTTCTCACGATTCTATCATGGCTAATGATGCTGTCCACCTTCCCATTCTCCATGATATTCTGTATAAAGGTAAATATTCCCATCATTCTTCGATTATTTATCGTAAGTAACCAGTTGAATTACTTATAAAAAAAATCTTCACAACAATTTAATTTAAATATTCAAAGGTTGTTCAAGAGTACGAGCGTGCGGTTGTCTTTCGATTGGGTCGATTGATTGGAGGAGGAGCGAAGGGACCCGGTTCGTTTTTTGTCGTGGTTACTTTTTGAATTTATTGGAATTGAACTGATCACTTCCCTCTAGATTTCTCTCACAAGGGAAGACCGCATACTTAAGGTGGCGGTTCAGAACGACATATAGCGCGATCGATTGGTATTCCGAAACCATTTCAACATACCAAATCTGCTAAATGGCCGCGGGGCATGAGAAAAATCGAAAAGGCTTTCGCGCTATGGGGATATCGCACCATTGAAAATGCGAAGGAACAACTGGTCAAGTGGTGTTGAGATAAGAGGATTGTCTTGGGAGCGATGAGTTGATAGTTCTACCCCATCCCGCTGCAAATCCTTTTGCTTTTTTTAGCGATTATTTCATTGCATTGTTATGACGAAACATCCATTGGTATCCATTGTCAGTTGATATCGATGGTGTGTTATGCCTTCTGCGCTAACATCTTCCGACCCTTCCTGAGATACAGATGGTTCAAGGCTGGATACGTTGATGAGCACCTTCCTTCATTCCTGGCATCCACCCAGTTCTGCTTTAACTCTCGAGTTGACATCAAATGCGAGATCGCTGGATGCATGAATGATCACATGTTGAAGTGCCCTCGCTGCCAGAATTTCATCTATTTCCATAATTTCGTTATTGAATACCATAGATGTGAATGAGCAGCCATAATATGTAAATGTGTTAACTCGCTACCAATGGATGTTTCGTCATAGCAATGCAATGAAATAATCGCTAAACACTGCAAGAAGATTAGCAGCGGGATGGGGTAGAACCATCAACTCATCGCTCCCAAGACAATCATCTTACCTCAACACCACTCGACCAGTTGTTCCTTCGCATTTTCAATGGTGCGATATCCCCATTGCGCGAAAGCTTTTTTTCGATTTTTCTTATGCCCCGCGGCCATTTAGCAGATTTGGCAAGTTGATTTCGAAATGGTTTCGGAATACCAATCGATCGCGCTATATGTCGTTCTGAACCGCCACCTTAAGTATGCGGTCTTCCCTTGTCAGTAACGTGTTGCGTTATTCACTCCTTTGTTCTCCGAATCTCACAATTCCCTTTGATTCCAACAACATACACCTATTCATTTTTCATCGAATACGTTTCAATCCTAATCTAAAATTATCATTTGAGCACAATTTGTAATTGCTCTGTGGATATGAATAATATAATTGAAAAAAGTCTATTACAGGTATTTTCTTCGTGCTACCGTGCATCGAATCTTACAACAAAGTCGATCTTCGAACGGTTTCCTTCAATGTCCCTCCACAAGAGGCTAGTTTGTTTAGATGCAGCTTAATTATGAAGACAATTGGCAGTATTTTAAGTGTCATGCATTGTTCTGTTTTTTTGTAGAATCAATCCATAGCACGTTTATTAGCTGAACGAACACGGAAATGTGTGAGGGGGATCAAGTCTTTTGCACGAAAAAGTGAAATATGGTTTCTTTGCAGATTCTAACAAAGGATTCAGTGACGACATCAGTCGATGCCGTTGTGTATTACAGAGTGAGCAATGCAACTGTGAGCGTTGCCAATGTCGAGAATGCACATCATTCAACCAGGTGAGAACTCACTTTTTATATTTAATTATCATAGATAAATGCTAAAGAAAGAAAAACAACAACCATGTTTTATGGTTCTCTTGACGATCATTTGAGTTTGAATTAGCGAGATTCGTAGACAAATAAATCAAAACAGTGCACTTCAGACTGCTGGCTCAGACAACTCTCCGTAACATGCTCGGAACGAGGGATCTGTCTGATATTCTGCAAGACAGAGACTCACTCGCCATTTCAATGCAGGTATTCATATAAAAATAGAAATTTGAGTACTCTTAACGCCTGGTTAAACTATTGTTTATTCAATCATTGCTCGGTTCTGTCAATTCTCGTGAGATTGTTAGACTTAATCTCTGAAGTCTTGGTGACTAATTCTCATCTAATTATCAGGCAGTTCTCGATGAGGCAACGGAGAGCTGGGGAATCAAAGTGGAACGAGTCGAAATGTGAGTGAGACAAGTCAAAGTATTTGATGAATTTTGATTAAATATTTTCGGAAGTCTTCAACGAAAAATGTGGTAATAGTGCTCGTGTTTGAATTTTCTCGATCGATTGAGAATTGAGTCTGTGATGTCCGAACTGCTCTGAATGGACGAAAGGACAATTACCGCCCATAACACACCTCAATTCACCTTTAGACGAGACCGAAAATTGACGGGAATCAGAATGTGCAACAGGGAAATGGCGCTAAGGGACGTGCTTAGAAATGCACGAAACCAAAATGATTTGATCTTCGGTGATTCCTCATTCTGCTTGATATTTTATGCAGATGTTCACGTGATAAATCAAAGCAAAAAATGAATTGTTAGAATTTTCGAATCTATCTGAGAAGATAATAATAATTATTATGCGAGTGAAGAGGGAACGCGAAACAATAACATAAATTAAACGAAGCATCAATGAACCATAAAACAATATATTAGGAAAGGTAAAATTATCGACCCCTAACAAAAATGCGCCCATTTATCTTTTTTATCCGTGTGCTCGTCAAAATTCACTGCATCGTTCTGAAAATATATGGGGGATTATCGCGTTGTTAATAATAGTAGCGACTTTTGAATTTATTCCGTCTAGGAAATGTTTCGATGGTTTCATTCTCGTGCTTGACTCCGCCCCCTTTGCAGCAAGGACGTGCGGCTGCCAGTGCAGCTGCAGCGAGCAATGGCTGCAGAAGCAGAAGCGACCAGAGAAGCAAGGGCTAAGGTACGGAGAAGGATAATGTTTTTAAAAAAATACTTTCCGGTAGGACGGGACGGTCCGTTGCGGTTCCCGGAAGTGACCCGAAAAAAAAAGAATTTTCAAAAAGAAAGATCATTGATCAAATTCCTTCTTCTTCAGGTAATCGCAGCGGATGGAGAGCAATTGGCGTCGAAATCTCTGAGAGAAGCAGCTAATGTCATCTCACAATCTCCCGCTGCACTACAATTGAGATATCTACAGACGCTCAATAGCATCGCGTGAGTAGAGAAATCATAGCAACCGGCCTTGCCGATAGGCCTCAGTAGAGTCGTCGACGTAAAACATAATTTACGACTTCCCATTTTAAGTAGAGATATCAATAATCAACTGAATTTGATAGTGCTGCACTTTTTACAGTTTCGTTTACTGGAAATACACCTTCAGAAAGATGAGACGATCAGTTTTTTAAAAGAATAATATTGCGAAAAATACTCATATAAATTATTTTAGAGCCGAGAAGAATTCGACAATAATCTTCCCACTCCCGATGGAATTGGTTCGACATCTTCTCAACTGATCTATCAATCGATATTCTCCCTTTCATCTTTCATTCCCTATCGAATACGGCGTTTTGTTGTCTAGTACCCTCTTCATCGTCCACTATCTCTCGTCCCTTCTCTCTTTCTCTAGGTCTGTCTCGCTTACCTCCACTCTCTCACTGCCATCTCTCACTGTGCCAATCCTACTGTATTTATCTCCTTCTGATCTGCCAATCAATAGTCTATTTCTTCTTTTTCAATTCTTTCTCTCTGTATTTACGCACCATACGGGTATTTCTGCTAAAGCGATTAATGTATTAGATCAATCCAAGAGATTATTATATCCGAGTAAATGTAATCTTGAAGTTGTGTACACAAACTATTTCCGAATGAAAAAAACGCTACGAAGGTTAAAGTTTAATATTAATAGAAACATCTTTTTGAAGCTATCATAGAGATTATTCTTATTTATTCCGATTTTCAACACAAAATATAAATTCCTTTGTAATAATTCATAAGTATGTATTTATCTCATGGAAACAATACATTTTTATTAGGTGAGAATATACGGCTAACAAGGAGGGAAACTGTGTTATGAGGATTGGAAACGACGAGAAACAACACTTGGCTGAAGATTCAATGACTGCACTTTTGAATGATTGTTGCTCCTGATTGGAAAATGAGAACCGAAATATGAACAGTGCGAACTCACAGCAAATAAATGACATCTTTCCTCACGGATTTGCTAAAAATGAGGAGTAAGTAGGTAGGAAGAGTTGAGTAAACTCCCGACAGAGCGAAGAGCTTGGCATATAATATTCTATAGTCATACTGTAAATTGCATCATTCTTTTTAAAATATGGGTGAACATTTAATAACCTGAAAGTTGATGTTTGCAACAAACTTGTCGAAGAAGAAAAAGATGTAAAGTATCTGGAAAGGAAAATTATAATGCTATTAACTGTTCTTAATGGGAGTTTGCAGCCAAAAAATTATAATTTTATATTCTTTTAATTTTTTTTCAACAGAGCTGAAAATTCTAAGAATAACTGTAAAAACCGCATACTTTTACGATTTTTTCGAAATTAATTATGAAATTTCAAAAAATCGTGTTTCAAAGGTACCGTAGCTCCTGGATCCTCAACACTTACGCTAGTTAGCGGCTGCAAAAGTTTTAAAAATGTTCTTAGCAAAGTGAAAATAAGTGTTTTTTTTTGCAATTGATTAGACAATGGCGAGTATCTATGAGGACGAATCAGTAAAAAGAAAAACAAAAATATTACGGCATCATCCCTATTGAGATTCTACAGCCGCTAAACACCGTATACCTGAATTTTACCATCTTTGAAAATTCATAATTAATTTATAAAAAATCGTAAAAATATGCGGTTTTCACAGTTATTCTTAGAATTTTCTGATTTTTATAATAAAATAACTTATTTTTCGATGCCGTATCCCTTTAATAATAATAATTATAATGATCATTGTTATTTATTTCCAAATAATAACGGTTGATATTGGTCCATACATATTGACCAATTCGAACCTCTAACGAAACAACAGCAAGTGAATTGTAGAAAAGACTTCTAGATTGGCCCTTATCAATCGAATCACGTTTAGATCCAACAATTGTTGTAGTGCTCTGAATAAAGAAGATGTTAGTGTATCCTGTGCTCAAGCCAGTTAACCTTTAGAAGAGACCGAAAGTTAACAAGAATTATCGCATACAAAACGGAGATAACTGTGAAATCGAAGGCCAATATCATAAATCCTCGATACCAGAACGCTGCGATTTCTGTCGATTCGTAACTCTGCTATGGGGAAATATAGTTTTAGGGCTAAGATTTATTCAAATTATGAATAATTGTTCTGGGAAGAAACAACTGACAACTGGGAAAATTCGTCCATTTGAGTAATATCGCCATTCTGCTCCGAATGATGCACTTTCCAAACCATTAAGAAGACTAAAGATGAATTGAAGTGAGATGCATATATTGAGAAGTCGGGGAGTCCAAATCTTAGAACTTGGCGTAACATTCACATACACACATTGGGAATCGCACATGTACACAGTGGCAGCAGCGTGTCTATTACAATTTTAAAATGACACGTACATGGCATTGCCTTGTGGTGTGTGTACTCTCTTTATATATGTACATCGGAGAGTCTTTTGTTTTGCCATGCAGGCGGAATTTTTGTTTAGCAGCGGATCGTCTTATTCTTTTGGACGAGTGTTCTTAAAGTTACCGGGAATCCACGGAATAATTTTGAATTCGCGGTATTCCCTGATGATCAGTGGTGAGCGTCGCGTGTCGCGTCGCGGTCTTTTTTGAAAGCTCTTTTTCTCATTCGATGTTTTCGTTATATAAATTCTAATACGACAATAAATTTCAATAAATAATGAGGAATTGAAGTATGCAAAAAAAAGAAGCGAAAAAAGGCTGGAGCGCAATAAGACAGCATGATGAAATATTCACATTTGAATTTGCGCGAACTTTCCTGATGTTCAGTGCTCTATTTCCGGACATTTGGAGCTGTGTCACGGCCTAATTATCGATTTTTGACATTTTTTGCTTCGACAGCCTTTCTTTTACGGCAATTGTCTATTCGATTCAGTCGTAAGATCAGACACCAAAAATGTGGATTCCCGGTAACTTTAAACTTGTAATACACACGCCGGCTCACTGTGTCTACACTCTGAAGCCACAGTGGCTACGAACAATCCCCACAGTGGCGCTGGGTCAGTGAAAATATGCAAAATGGATGTACGCAGGAGGTATCGAACTCGAATCGGCTCTTTCCCTTCAGCCAGAACACATACCACCTGCGCTACCATGAACGCACGTTTGAAATACGACGTACTAGACTCTTCGGAATCCGCTAACATATCTGTTGCTAGTATGGAAACAATGCCGGAAAACAGCCACTGTGCCCACGTGCAGAAAGAGCTAATCGAATGGAGTTGATAACTATTATCTCGTTAGTAAGGTGGTTCAATGAATTCGTGTCACACATAAACATGCTATTACCAAGAAAAAAGGACAAAATTACATAATCGTGCCGGAATGGTAGTAGAATTGCGCTCGCTCGATTTAAAGATAGAAGAGTGTTTGTGAATCCCTCGTAAGTACGTGTAGCGAAAGAGAAAAACATGAATAACTGTGATCGGATAGAGGAAATAAAGTAAGTATTTGCACTTGAGGAACAAGTTCAGAGCTCGAATAGAATCGATGAAACCATGCAAGAGACGGAAGAACACTCAAAATTTGAATGGCGATGATAGAAATCAAATCGGAAATCAATCCGGTCTCAACAAAAGAAGAAATTGTCGAATATTACGGTTAGGTTTACCTGATAAAGTATGAAAAACGTACTGTCAGAATACGGCTTCTTTCTGAAAATAGCGAACAGTGTAGCGGTAATGATAGGAACGGAGACGATTGAGTAGATACTCATCCCGTAGGTCACAAAACGTGTCCATTCATCTATATTATCAGAATGGTTCATGTCAACTTTGGGAATATTAGCTAGCGATCTCTGAAAAATTATTTCATAATTTAGCAAATTCAACAAAATAACTAAGACAACTTGATTACAATACCAAATTCCCCACATCTGCTCTGGGATTATGTTGTGTAAGAGTGTTACTAGTAAGTATCTGAAGTGTATTTGCCCTATTCCACGGGCTCCGCCTCCTTCCTTACAGAATGTGTATAAAAGCGTTCTTAGTAACGACGGATGATATGCAGGGTTTAACTGTTTTGCACCAAATCTCATCATTTGTTGTTACTCGGTTATTGTATAATCTCTTCAAAATATTACATAAAGTTGAGAACTGCATGCGCTGACCTCTAGGAACACAACAAAAGCGGTCTCTGAACGCGAAATATTATACCACAATAGCGGGAGAAGAACGGGCAGGAGGGAAGCGGCGGCTGAAATGTCTTGCACAAGCCTCCACTGCTCTTATATAATGAATGCAAGAAAGGCGAGTAAAACCTACCAGGCGAAAAAAACAGAGGCCTCGGGCTGAGCAGACGTGGAGAAGAGCTCGAGCGGGCGCCCTGAAATGATTGTGAACTGAGAGAGCGATGTATATACAGGGTGTCTGAAAAGTTTGGTGACAAATTTCGGTCGTCATATATTATCAGCTAATGAATGACAGAAGCTCCTATTGTGCATGGATAATATATAATGTTATAGCAGTTGACTACCAAAATTGGGCCTATATACCAGCTCTACTTTTCTCGCAGATTCTGTAAACTTCATCCCATTAAATTGCCTCTGCGCCGCTGCTCATTTTGAGTGAACTGAATTTTTTGTGGCCTACTCAGTAATGCAAACCTCACGTTCAACTCATCATATGAGAGGAAAAAGTCTACCGTATTATGCATTATAGCAGTTCTAAATCGGTTCATTGAAAGAAAAGTTTTGCAGAGTTACTCGTGAAGCACATAATTTCAGATGTGAAAATAGTTGCAATTTCGAGTTTCGTTTAAAGTAGTCGAATCCTCTCCCAGAGTAAAACTAAGAATGAGCTGACAACGCCAATGCCAACCATTGGTAATATTGGGCATTGCACCTTAAAACAGTGATATTGTGATCAATAATTATTATCGAGTTTGCAATCAGAAATGCCAGTTTCACGACTTTAGAAGAAGCTCCTGCGCGTCTTCGTAAGAGTTGAAATGAAGTTGTGCCTGGGGCATGTACACAAATAGTAGAGGTACTTACGCCACTACACAAATTACAAATATAAGTAACCTGACTAAAGAAATACGCTTTTGCACTAATCTCGCATCTTACCGCGCCGAAATTTAAATTTTCATTTTAAAAATAATTTTTAAATAAGCGATTGCTCTAGGAGGAAATGTCATATGCGGGGGTATAGAGTATCGTCAAGCCTCATTCTGAAAAAAAATCCAGCCTTGTATCGAAGAATTGGCATGAGGGACCATTCTTGGAAGGCATTGAACTTGCACCTCAAAATACAAAAATCCACGATATCTCAGATCAGCAAAATAACATCAAAGTAACTAGCCGGGATGTGTTGAGGTTAAATACACTACGCTCTATGCGTACACTACGCTCTATGCGTACACTACGCTCTATGCGTACACTACGCTCTATGCACAGTTCTGGGTGCAGGTTCGGTCCAGGGGGAGATCGGTAGCTGGCTCCAGGTTCGGTCCAGGGGGACCTCGGTATCCTGCTCCAGGTACGGTTCAGGGGACCTCGGTAGCCTTCTTCAGGAACGGTTCAGGGGGACCTCGGTAGCCTTTTTCAGGAACGGTTCAGGGGGACCTCGGTAGCCTTCCTCAGGAACCGTCCAGGGGGAACTCGGTAGCTTGCTTGACGTTCGGTCCAGGGAGGAGGACTCGGTAGCCGGCTCCAAGTACGGTCCAGGGGGCGTTTAGTATGTTGGGAAATGTTAATCTCTAGAAAGAGTACTGGCTTATTCCGTTGCAAAAGGCTCGTGAGGCTGAGAGCGTTCGAAAAAAGTTGCCACTACGCCACTTCGTGGCTCCGTGGCAACTTTTTTTCGATCGCTCTCAGCGTCACGAGCCTTTCTCAACGGAAACGCAGGATACCGAGTGTTGGATTCCCGGGCGTTTTCGAACACGTTTCCAACATCGCAAAACACTTTCCCTATGGTTCCCCACGCTCTGCGAACCAATTGGTAACTTTTTGAAATTTTCGATTTTTTCATGTTAAAACGTGTTAGAAAACGTTCAGACACGTTTCCGACATCGCAAAACACTTTTCCTATGGTCCCCCACGCTCTGCGAATCAATTGAAATGTAGTTTGAAATGAAATGAGTTTTTGAGAAATGTATTTCGAAGGGGATAATTAATGATTGTGAAAAGTTCGAAATATTCCCAAACACTCAGTTCGGATTCAGACAAGTTCGAAGTGTCGAATCTCAACTTTTAGAAGTAATAAATCATTGGTCGAAATGTATTAATGACGGGGGTAACGTTGATGCTGTATATTTTGATTACGCAAAGGCTTTCGATACTGTAAGTCACCAAAAATTGATAACAAAAATATCAAAAATGGGATTTCCTGTGAAGGTTGTCAAATGGATTGAGGAATATTTGACAAATAGAGTATTTCAAGTGCGGGTTGGTGATAAACTGTCAGATAAGCGTGATGTTACAAGTGGAGTCCCTCAGGGCTCAGTATTAGGACCACTACTCTTTAACCTTTATATTTCCGAGTTACCTAGAATTTTGAGCGGTAATGATGTTTACAGCTACTCATTTGCAGATGATCTAAAAATATTCAAAAAATACAAAAATGATGAAGATGCGGGAGATTTACAAGTCAGCATTGACAAAATTTTAGAATGGAGCAATACGTGGCAATTGAAAATTGCAAACCCAAAATGCAATGTGCTCCACCTGGGCAATAAAAACCAAAAGATAAAATACCAAGTTGGAGATCATGATATTGAAAGTAAAGAATGTATAAGAGACCTAGGAGTAATCATTGATAGTAAACTGTCCATGAAAAATCACGCTAGGGATATATGTGTTAAAGCAGAATCAAAGGCAAATATGATATTTCGAGCTCTACAAACAGAAGATACGCAAACATTAGTTAACGCGTACTGTATCTATGTTAGGCCCACGCTAGAGTTTAGTTCCAGTGCTGCGCGTCCGATAAACTCTACGGATAGGGGAAAAATTGAAAAAGTGCAGAATGCAGTAACACGCCGAATTTTGTATAGAACGATGAATTATACTTATTCCAATCGCCCGAATTATTCTACTAGGAATGAAATGTTAAATATTTCTTCATTGGAATACAGGAGAAATGTTAATGATATTAAAATAGCGTATCAAATGATATTCGGGAATGGAAGACTTTCCGAAGTTATGCCGGATTTCTTCTCACTTGTGAGAACTAGAACAAGAGGAGCTGGTTATAAAGTCGATATCGACATGGCTAAGTTGAAACAGCGCGAAAACAGCTTCGCGCATCGAATATCGAAACTACTAATATCTTTATTGCAGAAAGTCAAACTTCCTACTAATTATTCTGAGTTTACCAAAAGGATGATTGACGAAATTAATTGAGAACGAATATCATTCATTCCAAGACAACCCTTTACTACATCAATTAACATGTCCTAACATGTATAAATATCTATCTATCTATCTAATTGGGAACTTTTCGAAATTTTCGATTTTTCATGTTAAAACGTGTTAGAAAACGTTCAGACATGTTTCCGACATCGCAAAACACTTTTCCTATGGTCCCCCACGCTCTGCGATTCAATTGGGAACTTTTCGAAATTTTCGATTTTTCATGTTAAAACTCGGCAAAACAGGTGAGAACGTGTTTCACATTACTCAAGAACGTGCTAGAAGGGCATCTGACACTTGCGAATAATGCGGCAAACGTTTTGCCCGCGGCGGGATTCGAACCTGGGGGTCTCGGATTGTAAGTCAAGCGCGTAACCCACTTGGCTATGGATTTGGTCATTTAAATATTGCAAAATTTTTAAGGGATTTTGGTCTGTTGTTGTATGCAAAAGGATCCGAGAAGATAGAGCAATTTTGAAGCGATTTATTAGGAAGCTTCCGGATACATGATTCCGGCCTCCAGAAAGGGGTCAGGGGCGAGAGAGTGTGCCAAAGTAAGAGAGTCACTCTCGATTTCTCTTACACTCTCGTTCTAACTCCATTCCTGCGAGATTGCCGGCAAGAGGAATGATTTGGAACGAAATGTGCGAAAATTTCATGAAATCGCGTGAAATCAAGTGAAATCAATCGATATTTCACTTCAAAAATCGGCAAAAGATGCTCAAATGTGAATCTCGTTACTCAAAAATGGGTTTGTGCCACATTTGACACTTGAAAAAAATGCGGCAAAAGACTATGCACCGGCGGGGATCGAACCTGCGACCCTCGGATTTGAATTCGAGCTCGCTACCGACTTGGCCATGAAATTATCGATTTTTGGTAAATAAATTTTGAAATGTTTTCAGATGGGTTATCATGTGCAAAAGGATCTGAGAAGATTGATTGAGTTTGAAGCGATTTATAGCGAAAAAACGATAAATTTGTCCGTCACGCGGAAGGAAAAAAAAACACACCAACAGACAGACATTTCAATTTCCTAGTAGTGGAGGAATGGTCCTGCCTCAATCCTTCAAATGGTTCGCTCTAATTGTCAGGATGTAATACCCAACCTCAAACCATTATATGGTATAAATTGGAGAGCGACTGGTCATTCGCGTAGAAAAGAGATGGGCATGCAAATTTTGTCACCAAACTTTTCAGACACCCTGTATATGAGAGGTTATCTGAATGGGTCGACACAATGCGATACTAACCATGCTATAAATTAATGTGCCATGTGAGGAGTACGAATACACTAAACAGAAAGTTCAAAAACGCGTTTACGCCTCAGGCGATGAAACCGCGCGATTATGACGTCATTATCTATTTTCACCAATTCGAACCGAATAAATTTGTACTGTGTATTAATGGATTCCTCAATTCAATTCAATTATTTATCACATCAGGCGGTAACGCTATCTGGTGAGGATGTGGTTTCAGGGGTCAGGATCATTCTTCTCAATATAGACGGATCATTTCGGCTGGGGTCGGTGTAGAGGATCGGTCTTCTTCCCATTCACAGACCATCTTCTTTGAAGTTGCTGGAGGAATAGACGAGATCGTTCTTAGGACCATGGACGTAGGAAGAAAGAGGAGGTTACGTGAGGCTGAAGGCAGCCCTGACGAACGGATGGCGCATCTTTCTTCCACTTGAGTCCACCAAGCTCGAATCATCAATTAAAATGAGAATTAGCGAAACTGGTATCTGAGTATCCAACATCAAACGGTCATACCCATCCACGGTGACCAGGCCGGCTAGGACGGGGATTCCGATCTTGTCGAGTCGTTGGTAGAAAAACACATTTCACTGAATAACTCGCTAGCATCGGCTCCAATCAAAAAAAGTCAGTCCTCGATTGCTATGCAATACCGTAATTATTTAAATTCCTTCACTTTTCCTCGGTTTAACTTTTGTCATCTTTACATTTTACAGTTTTCTTCTATTTCTATTACATAGAGCACATCGGAGTTCATAACGAGAGAAATTAGATAATATTAATAGGTTTTTCGATATTGATGAAACCGTATGATGCGAGTACTTACCGTACTTACGCTGTCAACAACTGACTTTATTCGAGTTTTCGCTATACTTTTGCTGATTTGACTTCCTTCCAGGGCAAATTTTATTTTCCTTTTAAAATATATTTTGTATAATAATTCAACGATTAAAATTATCAAATAAAATTTTATTTTTTACGAGAAACTTTTTAATGAAAATTAAATGAAACACATTTCACTGAATAACTCGCTAGCATCGGCTCCAATCAAAAAAGTTCCGTAACCAAAATAGTTGTATTTTGACGAGGAATCCATTCCTCCACTTATAGGAAATGAAAGTGTCTGTCTGTTTGTCTGTCTGTCTGTATGTTTTTTTTGACGGACATTTTTTTCCCATTTTCCCCATAAATCGCTTCAAATTTGCGCTATCTTCTCAGAACCTTTTGCATGTGATAACTACTCAGAAAACCTTTCAAAATTTTAATATAAAAATCCGCTAATTTCATAGCCAAGTGGATAACGCGCCAGACTTTGAAACCGAGACCCCCAGGTTCGACCCCCGCCGCGGGCAAAACGTTTGCCGCATTTTTCGCAAGTGTCAGAAGCCCTTTTAGCACGTTCTTGAGTGACGTGAAACACGTTTTCACCTGTTTTGCCGAGTTTTAACGTGAAAAATCGAAAATTTCGAAAAGTTTCCAATTGATGCGCAGAGCGTAGGGGATCACAGGAAAAGTGTTTTGCGATGTCAGAAACGTGTCTGAACGTGTTCTAACACGTTTTAACGTGAAAAACCGAAAATTTCGAAAAGTGTCCAATTGATGCGCAGAGAGTAGGGGATCACAGGAAAAGTGTTTTGCGATGTCAGAAACGTGTCTGAACGTGTTCTAACATGTTTTAACGTGAAAAATTGAAAATTTCAAAAAGTTCCCAATTGAACCGGGGAGCGTGGAGAATCGCGGGAAAAAGTGTTTTGCGATGACAGAAACGTGTCTGGACTTGTTCTAACATGTTTTAACGTGGAAAATTGAAAATCTCAAAAAGTTCCCAAATGAACCGGGGAGCGTGGAGAATCGCGGGAAAAGTGTTTTGCGATGTCAGAAACGTGTTCGAACACGCCAAGGAAATCAACATACGGTATCCTGCGTTTCCGTTGAGAAAGGCTCTTCAGGCTGAGAGCGATCGAAAAAAGTTGCCACGGAGCCACGAAGTGGCGTAGTGGCAACTTTTTTCGATCGCTCTCAGCCTCACGAGTCTTTTGCAAGGAATAAGCCAGTACTCTTTCTAGCGATTAAGATTCCCCAACATCCTAAGCTCTCCCTGGACCGTACTTGGAGCCGGCTACCGAGGTCCCCCTGGACCGTACCTGAAGCAAGCTATTACAGTTATAAAATTATACGAACATCGAAGAAGACCATTCAGTTAAAATACAGAAACATATTTCACGGCTCCGGTTCCGCTCTCATTCCGGTTCTGAGTTCGGTGTAAACAGATGGAAGAGTTAAACTACATGTGTGCGCTCAATCGATAGCCCATGATGCCCTGTGCCACCTTTTCAACTTGGATTTTGAAAATAGTTCTTAAATTAGGCAAAAATACGAAAACAAAAAAAGTGGTGTGCGCCTTTCTGTTGTTTCACCAAATTGTCCTCTTTGGCTACGCGCGGAACAGGATAATACGGTAGAACAACACCACTTATATTTATAATACCGAGGTCCCCCTGGACCGTACCTGAAGCAAGCTACCGAGGTTCCCTCTGGACCGAACCTGCAAAACTATGCATAGAGCGTAGTGTACGCATAGAGCGTAGTGTATTTAACCTCAACACATCCCGGCTAGTTAATACACAGTACAAATTGATTCGGTTCGAATTGGTGAAAATAGATAATGACGTCATAATCGCGCGGTTTCATCGCCTGAGGCGTAAACGCGTTTTTGAACTTTCTGTTTAGTGTATTCGTACTCCTCACATGGCGTATTAATTTATAGCATGGTTTGTATCGCATTGTAAATTTAGCCCTGTGCCAAGTTTCTGAACAATTATGTCGACCCACTGAGATAACCTCTCATATGAGACAATGAATTTACGAATATGCAGAGAAAAAGTGGTTGAAATGGAAGTAGAGCGAACTAAACTCACGTCAATAGGCGGTCCACAGAGCGTTAGGATTCCGCGTGGTGGCCAAAGTGCCTCACTGGCCGGCCGAACGACGCATCGAAAAAAAAACTCTCTCTGCATCGAAAAAGATGAGTGGAGTTGACAAGAATGTCTATGAAAACAGACCAACAATAACCGAGCGGTAAATCCTCAAAAAATAATTAACCATGTGCACGAGCACGTGCACCCATTGAATACGGTACACGCACACTACGAAAACACACGAAGTTTGGTACGGTACTTTCTGATAACTAATTTTCTTAGTTTTCAAAAGGCCTATCCGGAAAAAGGCTCAAACATTCGTACTCAAAATTTCGAACGTCTTGGTTTGGCAAGGTTTCGAAGTTTTTCCTGAAAAATCTCCGAAAATCGCCGACGCGGTGCAACTTCGTCCGTGTTGAGGGTTCGGTGGCGAACTCTCAGTTCCCTTTATGTACCGATACCACTCCAACTCTCCTCTTCATCCTTCACGGAGAGAGTGAGCAGATGTATGTTCTTTCATCGAAATATTTCCGACAGATTTTCACTAGAGAACTCCTCCTTACACTCGAACACGTGTTCGTTGCTCTTGTTTTCCTACCGAGACAGCACACACTTCCCTCCTCTTCTTTTTCAGAGAGAGAGAGTGAGTTGATCTTTTAATTGTATAAGAGACCTCCGATGCAATTCTAGGAGATAATTCCTCTGTGCAGTCCAACCATACGTGTCCAAGCCGCAGTCCCGCTTGGGGGGCACTTTGCACCCATGATGGGGGTATCATGGAATCTTGGGGGGGCACTTTGCACTCATGGTCCAAAATGGGTTTTGGGTTGGGTCCACCAAAGTAAAAGTGGTGTACTGTAACTTCACCACCGGGGTCCCGCAACGAAAACAAAGTACCGTAACCCGGTCTACCGTAATCCGGAAATACGAAATTGAGAATATTGACCCGGTATACGTTGCATGAGGTAGGCCTCGAGTAGTACTTAATCGGAGGGCATACGGTGGTCTCGACACGACATTGCCGATACCGTAACCACCTACAGTATGCTGAAAATTCAAATTGAGCCAATTCGTTCGGTATTTGTTGCATGAGCTAGGCCTCGAGTAGGAATTAATCGGACGGCATATGGTGGTCTCGACACGACAATGCCGATACCGTAACCAAGTTTACAGTATGCTGAAATTTCAAATTGAGCCAATTCGCTCGGGATTTGTTGCATGAGCTAGGCCACGAGCAGTAATTAATCAGACGACATACGGTGGTCTGGACACGACAATGCCGATACCGTAATCAAGTCTACAGTATGCTGAAATTTCAAATTGAGCCAATTCGCTCGATATTTGTTGTATGAGGTAGGCCTCGAGTAGTAATTAATCAGACGGCATACGGTGGTCTCGACACGACATTGCCGATACCGTAACCAAGTCTACAGTATGCTGAAATTTCAAATTGAGCCAATTCACTCGGGATTTGTTGCATGAGCTAGGCCACGAGTAGTAATTAATCAGACGGCATACGGTGGTCTCGACACGACAATGCCGATACCGTAATCAAGTCTACAGTATGCTGAAATTTCAAATTGAGCCAATTCGCTCGGGATTTGTTGCATGAGCTAGGCCACGAGTAGTAATTAATCAGACGGCATACGGTGGTCTCGACACGACATTGCCGATACCGTAATCAAGTCTACAGTATGCTGAATTTCAAATTGAGCCAATTCGCTCGATATTTGTTGTATGAGGTAGGCCACGAGTAGTAATTAATCAGACGGCATACGGTGGTCTCGACACGACATTGCCGATACCGTAACCAAGTCTACAGTATGCTGAAATTTCAAATTGAGCCAATTCACTCGGGATTTGTTGCATGAGCTAGGCCACGAGTAGTAATTAATCAGACGGCATACGGTGGTCTCGACACGACAATGCCGATACCGTAATCAAGTCTACAGTATGCTGAAATTTCAAATTGAGCCAATTCGCTCGGGATTTGTTGCATGAGCTAGGCCACGAGTAGTAATTAATCAGACGGCATACGGTGGTCTCGACACGACAATGCCGATACCGTAATCAAGTCTACAGTATGCTGAAATTTCAAATTGAGCCAATTCGCTCGGGATTTGTTGCATGAGCTAGGCCACGAGTAGTAATTAATCAGACGGCATACGGTGGTCTCGACACGACAATGCCGATACCGTAATCAAGTCTACAGTATGCTGAAATTTCAAATTGAGCCAATTCGCTCGGGATTTGTTGCATGAGCTAGGCCACGAGTAGTAATTAATCAGACGGCATACGGTGGTCTCGACACGACATTTCCGATACCGTAACCAAGTCTACAGTATGCTGAAATTTCAAATTGAGCAAAATCTGAATTCAAGGAAAAGCGGTATTCTAGTCTCGGTAGAGTTAAATCTTAACTCAATGGCGAATCTGAAACAGTTTAATGCATATGACTACAAATAATAAGGGAAACTCACTTTTCGGTTTGTGAGAATCCTGCTGCATCTATTATCATTCCCATCTCGCTATGTGGGATGTCGAATTCGACGGTCTCTGCGTTGAGAGTTCCCACGAGCAGAATGAGTATAATACCTGTCAACATCGTATTTCCTCCAACACTAGGCATACTTTAAAAGTACATATAGAAACAGATTCGATAAATAAATAGTTGATAAATAAATGTCTATGACGGGTAAATTTTCTTCTTTTCATATTTTCAGGGTACGATAGGTACGGTTATGGTACCTGCGATTTCGTTCCGGGGCCGCCGTATACCGCCCAATTAATTTCTACGTGAAGCCTAGCTCATGCAACAAATACCGAGTCGATTTGATCAATTTGAATTTTCAGCATACTGTAGACTTGGTTACGGTAACGGCAATGCCGTGTCGAGACCACCGTAAACCGTCCTATTAATTTCTACTCGAGGCATAGCTTATGCAAAAAATCCCGAGCCGATTTGATTATTTTGAATTTTCAGCATACTGTGGAGTTGGTTACAGTAACGGCAATGTCGTGTCGAGACCACCGTATACTGTCCGATTAATTACTACTCGAGGCCTACCTCATACAACAAATATCGAGCGAATTGTGGAGGTGGTTACGGTATCGGCAATGTCGTGTCGGGACCACCGTATGCCCTCCGATTAATTACTACTCGAGGCCTACCTCATGCAACGTATACCGGGTCAATATTCTCAATTTCGTATTTCCGGATTACGGTAGACCGGGTTACGGTACTTTGTTTTCGTTGCGGGACCCCGGTGGTGAAGTTACAGTACACCACTTTTACTTTGGTGGACCCAACCCAAAACCCATTTTGGACCATGATACCCCCATCATGAGTGCAAAGTGCCCCCCAAGATTCCATGATACCCCCATCATGGGTGCAAAGTGCCCCCCAAAGGTGAGACTGCGGCCGTGGACACGTATGAGTCCAACACTTGTTAGTTGCTTCTGGAAGGACATACAGGCCTTCTCATCACAGTTTCTGGACATCTTCCTCGACAACACCCTTCGACGTGACCAACAGATGTGTGTTCTTCTCATTCTGATCTGCCTGCATGTTATCCCCTTCCTCTGCATATCTACCATCTGTAAACAACTCCTGCATGGTCGGGGAGACCTTTTCATCCTCAGCCGTTACTATCATCCTCTAGTTATTGATATACTCGGCCAACTACCTACTGTCGTGGCTTAACCAATGAGGTAAAGGTATTCCATATCAAGCGACTTTACGGTAGCAAGCTACTGCGTTAGATGAGGTAAGTCGGTAAGCCAGCTGCAACGTGGGATTACGTATCCCAAGCTAAATCAATACGCAGAGTAATATTCACTAAAAAAATGGCGATAGCTTACGCTGCTATTAATACAAACAAAACAAAATAAGTTTGGCCGCTACCAATTCGCAGAATAATTATCACCAAACAATGGTGATAGCTTACGCTTCTATTAGCACAGGCTTTAGCTCGCTTGTTGGCACAACCAATTCCTCCACGCTTGGCTTCCTTCAACCGATTCTTCACACGCAATCACAGTGATTGCAGTTCCTCCAGTAGACGGCCACCTGCTAATCTTCGCACCACCGGTTTGGAGTGAACCTCTAGCACAATGGAAAATGGGACACTCGATAGATACGGTATTTATCCACTTCTGATCTGCCAATCAATAGTCAATTTCATCTTCTACAATTCTTTCTATCTGTATTTACGCACTCTCGGATATTTCTGCTGAAGCGATTAATGAATGTATTAGATCAATCCATGAGAATATTGTATCTCAGTAAATGTAATCTTGAAGTTGTCTTGATGAAATTACTTTCTTATATAAAAAAAGATACGCAGATTAACGTTTTAAAATAATCTGAAACTTGAAAACTTTTTTTACATTGAGAATTATCATAGATTATGATTTCAACTACATTATTCTTGTCCGATTTTCAATTCATTATTAAAATGAATTCTTTTGTAATGTACATATAATTGGAAACGGATGATTTAATCTTTATCGACTGGGAGACGAGAAACGAAACTTGGCTTAGGATTCGACGAGTGTACTCTTGAAGGAGGTAGACACAGAATCGGACTATAAACAATATGGAACGAAACGCAAAAAGCGGGAACTCACAATAAACTAATGACGTCTCTCCTCACTGATCGACTGAAAATGAGAAGTAAGTAGGTGGGAAGAGTTGAATAAACATCTGACAGAACAAACAGTTCTGCATAGAATACTCTGTATTCATCCTGTAAATCTAATCCTTCCTTCAAAATATGAGTGTATTTAATACCTGAAAATTTATGTGCGTAACAAAACAGTGGTGGAAGAATGCGACGTAAATAATCTGAAAAGAGCGATTCGGAATTCAGAAAATATGTATAGAACAGTTCCAATAATATTCTATTACGGTGACCGTATAATAGGTTGGTAATCTATAGAAGATTGCATTCATGTCTCTTTCGTTGGCAAACATCCACAGATGGCTAATGATAATACAAATAATAGATATTACTAATAACTGTTAATATTGATCGATAAATCAGAAAATTGGAACCTCCAACGTGACCACAACGAGTGAAATATAGAAAAGACTTCGAGATTGAGATTTTTCAATCGAAGCACGTTGAGATCCAACGGTTGTTGCATTTTTCTGAAAGAAATAGTTGTAACTTACTCGATTATCATTAAAATTCACCTTTACAAGAGAACGAAAGTTCACAAGAATTAGTGTGTACAAAAAGGAGATAACAGTGACACTGAAGGCCATTATCAGAAATCCTCGAAACCAGAACGCAGTGATTTCAACCGATTCGTAATTCTGTCAAAAATGCAATGCGTTTCCATGCCATGATTTCAATAAAAAAATCATAATGCTTTGGAAGAAAACGACTGACAACGGGAAAGATTCGTCCATTTGGGTAATGTCTCCAGAGAGCTCCGAATGATGCACATTCCAGACCATGGAGAAGGCTAAAGAAGAACTGAACTGAGAAGCACCCAACAAGAAGTTGAGGAGACCAAATCTTAATAGAATTAATCAAGTGTTGTGTATTGCCGTAATGCCGTTAACGAAAGTCGTTCCTTGAATTCGAGTTACACATCAACATCCTATTATCCTGGAAAATGACCAAAATGACATTATCATGCTGGAACGGCAGTAGAATTGCGCTCGCTCGATTTAGAGATAGAAGAGTGTTTGTGAATCCCTCGTATGTACGAGTGGAGAAAGAGAAGAACATGAATAACTGAAATCAATCATTTTATCGTATCATGCGATAATCGCTCAGATGAGGATGGGTCGGTAGTCTTCATAAGTTGCACTCCACAAGTAAGGCCATCTCCCCATCTTACACTTGATGGAGAGATGACTTTATCAGCTGTTCATTACTTCTAGTAACTGTGATCGAGTAGAGGACATAAAAAGAATTGTCTCACCTGAGGAAAGATATCAGAGCTTGAGTAGAATCGATGAAACAATCCAAGAGATGGAAAAACACACAAAATGTGAAAGGCGATTATAGAAATCAAATCGGAAACCATTCCGGCCTGAACAAAATAAGTAATTGTCGAATAATACGGATAGTTTACCTGATAAAGTAAGAAAAACGGACTATTCGAATAATGCTTCTTTCTGAAAATCGCTAGCAGTGTAGCGATTATGAGAGGAACTGAGATGGCGGAGTAGATACTCATTCCGTAGGTCACAAAACGCGTCCACTGATCTACATTATCCACCATATTCATGTTGCCTGATAGAATCTCTGAAAACTTATGATAGTGGTGAGCAAATGCAACAAAATAACAACGACTACTAGAATGCAATACAAAATTCCCCACATCGATTCTGGGAATATAATTTGTGAGAGTATGACTAGTAAGTCTCTGTAGTTTCTTGTCCTTTCTTGACTTGGCTCCGCCCCTACCCTTGAATCATGCGTTTGAAAGATACAACAGTTATGTAAAGGAATTATGTACATGTGTTATTTATCAGTTGGAAGATTGGAAAAATACGGTTATATTCAGATCGTTGTAAAATGCTCATTCAAATTTTTTAAACATAAAATACCTCTTTACGACAAAAAAAAATTAAAAGATGAACGAAAGTTCGCGTTTTTATTGTTTTCTTTAAGTTACATAATTCAGTCCGTTAACATGTACTCGGCGGCATGGAGATCGTATTGATCAGGCACGTCGAATATGTTCTCACACATAAAGTTATTATCCAGCCAAATGTGACCGGGAGGGATTACATCAAATACCAATTGATCCCTGCCTGCCTGAAACATATCGTAACTGCATTTTATGAAATTGAGTATTTAGATGATGCCAAACTTACTATATCGAGTTCGCACCAAATAAGTCGCCGCATGAGTAATTCAGATCGTGATATTTGTTTGATTCTCAACGTATGGCGTGTCTGAATTGAATACCCAAAGGGTAAATCAGTAATTCGCGAATGACAATGAATTATTCGCGAATAATATTTTTTATTCGCGAATAGAATTATTCGATCTAACAACACTAATGGGTATTACCCATGCTTTATATATATCTTTATCGCAAATTCAACTTCGCAAATACACACTAATTTTTAGAGAGTAGTTGGTGGGGCACTTTTTTCGAACTTTATCTTATCAATAAGACTATAAAGAAACTTTTGCAAGTGTTAAGTGTAAAAAATTAGATGAATGCCATAAAATGTATCTCACTTTGGCATCTTCCGATTTGGCAAGGGCCATAAGGAGAGGATAAATCTCAATTCGACAGAAGACCATGCCAGTGAGAATTTTTCTTCAAAAAAATCTCTCTTACATCCGTAATAAACGAATAATATAAAAGTACAATGACTCAGCGATATCATGAACACGTATCACAAACCTCATTACGCAGACATCCGATGTTTCAAGAATGTTAACCATATTAATACAGACCTCCCGGGTGTTTGCGAATATCCGCATGGTCTGAAAAATTCTCATTATTTTCAAATAGATGCAAGTCATATACCCCAAACTCTTCTGTATTCATGTTCTCCATTGAAATTAGATGCCCTTTTTCACACTTTGTACACATCTCGAAACAAGAAAAATAGAACTCGGACAACTGTAAAGTAATTTTTAAAAAAAGAATTTTAAAAAATTGAATTGAACTTACTGTGACTTCGTTTGGTTCCTTTATCAAATTTCGTATTGCACGGAACTTGTTAACGCGAAAAATTCGATCCGACATCGTGAGACTCAAAATATCCTTAAGTTATTTTATTGCAGGATACACTATGTATAGACAACTTATTCATACACATTTTAAAGCATAAAAGTAAATAATAAGCTTTTATATGACACGCACAGTTAGTTTGATGTTTCAATAGCCAAATTAACGCGTATTATATTAACCATCCCACGAGTATTTGGTCGAATATACTGCCAACGCATTGCTGTGGGGAACGCTCACCCGATCACATTGCAACGCATCCGAACATCTACCGTAATCTATAAATCGATATATTGTCGCTCAAATGGCTAAATGCGAGCCAATAATCGAAAGACAGCGCGTGTTATCACACGCGAGAATACATGCAATCAACGTAAAGTGAAGTAGCAAACAGTGCAATAATTCCCTTGTGGATAATATCGGTATTCATCAAAAATATAATAGTTTTCCTAAAACAACGGTTAGAAATTACTCCTATTACGAGTGTGCGCGCTCCATTTTCGTGTTCCGGTATACTGAATTGGCTTTTCGAAAATCAGGCAACGTGGGACTCGTGGGAGGCCTTCTTTAAAGAAAATAATTAAGGGAACAAAAGATAGGAGAAGACACGACCGCAAAGAATCAAACTTGAAGAATTTCTGGAAAAGAGTAAGTAAGAACAGGGCAGGACAGTGAAGGAGGATTAGGCCAGTGAATGACCCAGCGAAGGGAGAAGAGAGGTAAGGGTGATCGATAGACTGAATTACCCTGTGGGGAGAAGAGGTGCAAAGTACACTCTGTTGCACGTGCGTTGGCGGGATAAATTTTGAATGGCTCTCGTCAATTCCCTTCTTCTCATTAATAATCGATTCAGAGTGATGCTGCGCAAATTTCATGGGGTTCAAGTTGCAAAACAGTTTTATGCACCCTTTCATAACTTTTTTCATAGTGAAGCTACCACTTCCGAACTTGAAGCACGCCACGTTTGGAACATTTTCCTTTTTGATTGGAGAGATTCCTCCACTACTAGGAAATTGAAATGTCTGTCTGTTGGTATGTTTTTTTTTCCTTCCGCGTGACGGACCTTTTTTCTGAATAACTTTCTTCAAAGTTGAGCAATCTTCTCAGATCCTTTTGCATATGATAGCCCTTCACGAAACACATCGATTTTTATATTTGAAAAATCGATAATTTCATGGCCAAGTCGGTAGCGAGCTCGAATTCAAATCCGACGGTCGCAGGTTCGATCCCCGCCGGTGCACAGTCTTTTGCCGCATTTTTTCCAAGTGTCAAATGTTGCCCAAACCCATTTTTGAGTAACAAGATTCACATTTGAGCATCTTTTGCCGATTTTTGAAGTGAAATATCGATTGATTTCACTTGATTTCACGCGATTTCATGAAATTTTCGCACATTTCGTTCCAAATCATTCCTCATGCCGGCAATCTCGCAGGAAAGGAGTTAGAACGAGAGTGTAAGGAAAATTGAGAGTGACTCTCTCATTTTGGCACACTCTCTCGCCCCTGACCCCTTTCTGGAGGCCGAAATCATGCATCCGGAAGCTTCCTAATAAATCGCTTCAAAATCGCTCTATCTTCTCGGATCCTTTTGCATACGACAACAGACCAAAATCCCTTTAAAATTTTGCAATATTTAATTGACCAAATCCATAGCCAAGTGGGTTACGCGCTTGACTTACAATGTTTTAGACCCCCAGGTTCGAACCCCGGAACAATATTATTAATATAATATTGTTCCCCCCTGTGGATAATATCGGTTTTCATCAAAAATATAATAGTTTTCATAACGGAAAGCATATAAATTGCCCCTAACACGAGTGTGCGCGCTCCATTTTCGTGTCCGGTATACTGTAGTGGCTTATTGAAAATCAGGCAACGGTGATTCGTGGGAGGCCTTCTTTAAACTTTAAAGTCATTTACAAATTATAAAAAATATCTTAGTGAAAAATAATGCAGTCTAGCCTACTGCTATAAGAGAAAAAATTGCCAAACTGATAGAGCTTGCAGAGAAATGGATGGAAATGTGTTTTGTAAAATTGACACACTTGATAATTGACAAAAAATGTGTACATATATAATTCCATGTACTTTTTCTGTATTATTTGTATTGTAGGTGTTCCTGATCTGAAGTTGGAGAAATAATTCCAATTGAGATTCACTAACCTCCAATCAACGAGTAAAACAATGATAAATGAGTTGAGAAAAAAAATATTTAGAACTATTTATTGAAAATAGATTGATTGCTGAAAATTTTGCAATTCGACCGGAATGGAAAAAATATCATACTCAGAAATGGAAGAATGAATCTGTCAGGCATTGGCTGATTCACTCAAGGCTCAATTTTGTATGCGTGTGCACACAGAGAAAACATACTAGGAATACGACATCAAGTTGGCACGCCTACTAATATATAAGTAGGGCCTTAGTAGGCCCTACTTATATATTAGTAGGCCTGCCAACTTGATGTCGTATTCCTAGTATGTTTTCTCTCTGTGTGAAGCGAGAATGATTCCCCTCACTGTGCTGTTATGCGGGGTGTTGTAAAGACTCTCCCTCTCTTTCGCATGGTGCACTATTGAGTCGAAAATTTGCGTACGCTATGTTCCCGCGAAGAGCGCAACCCTAGAGGGTCGGAATTATATGCCGTTAAAATAGAAAACCATCTCACAGGCCGGTCAACCTTCCAGAGAAGGGTTTGGAATGGGAGAGTGACTAAAATCGAGAGGATTTTTTTTCGTTCCACTGGCCGGCCAATGGGTTTAGAGCGAGAGAGGGAGGGAAATCGGGATGAATACTCTCATTTTTGCACATTACTTTATTTGCATTTTTTTCTTCAGAATTTGACATTGCTCTCTGAGAAAAAAACATTGTCAAAATAATGTGACATTGCACGCGCAGTCTCTGCTGATCCCCAGCCGTGTTCCTGACCACGACGGGACTGACATTGCACGCGCAGTCTCTGCTGATCCCCAGCCGTGTTCCTGACCACGACGGGACTGACATTGCACGCGCAGTCTCTGCTGATCCCCAGCCGTGTTCCTGACCACGACGGGACTGACATTGCACGCGCAGTCTCTGCTGATCCCCAGCCGTGTTCCTGACCACGACGGGACTGACATTGCACGCGCAGTCTCTGCTGATCCCCAGCCGTGTTCCTGACCACGACGGGACTGACATTGCACGCGCAGTCTCTGCTGATCCCCAGCCGTGTTCCTGACCACGACGGGACTGACATTGCACGCGCAGTCTCTGCTGATCCCCAGCCGTGTTCCTGACCACGACGGGACTGACATTGCACGCGCAGTCTCTGCTGATCCCCAGCCGTGTTCCTGACCACGACGGGACTGACATTGCACGCGCAGTCTCTGCTGATCCCCAGCCGTGTTCCTGACCACGACGGGACTGACATTGCACGCGCAGTCTCTGCTGATCCCCAGCCGTGTTCCTGACCACGACGGGACTGACATTGCACGCGCAGTCTCTGCTGATCCCCAGCCGTGTTCCTGACCACGACGGGACTGACATTGCACGCGCAGTCTCTGCTGATCCCCAGCCGTGTTCCTGACCACGACGGGACTGACATTGCACGCGCAGTCTCTGCTGATCCCCAGCCGTGTTCCTGACCACGACGGGACTGACATTGCACGCGCAGTCTCTGCTGATCCCCAGCCGTGTTCCTGACCACGACGGGACTGACATTGCACGCGCAGTCTCTGCTGATCCCCAGCCGTGTTCCTGACCACGACGGGACTGACATTGCACGCGCAGTCTCTGCTGATCCCCAGCCGTGTTCCTGACCACGACGGGACTGACATTGCACGCGCAGTCTCTGCTGATCCCCAGCCGTGTTCCTGACCACGACGGGACTGACATTGCACGCGCAGTCTCTGCTGATCCCCAGCCGTGTTCCTGACCACGACGGGACTGACATTGCACGCGCAGTCTCTGCTGATCCCCAGCCGTGTTCCTGACCACGACGGGACTGACATTGCACGCGCAGTCTCTGCTGATCCCCAGCCGTGTTCCTGACCACGACGGGACTGACATTGCACGCGCAGTCTCTGCTGATCCCCAGCCGTGTTCCTGACCACGACGGGACTGACATTGCACGCGCAGTCTCTGCTGATCCCCAGCCGTGTTCCTGACCACGACGGGACTGACATTGCACGCGCAGTCTCTGCTGATCCCCAGCCGTGTTCCTGACCACGACGGGACTGACATTGCACGCGCAGTCTCTGCTGATCCCCAGCCGTGTTCCTGACCACGACGGGACTGACATTGCACGCGCAGTCTCTGCTGATCCCCAGCCGTGTTCCTGACCACGACGGGACTGACATTGCACGCGCAGTCTCTGCTGATCCCCAGCCGTGTTCCTGACCACGACGGGACTGACATTGCACGCGCAGTCTCTGCTGATCCCCAGCCGTGTTCCTGACCACGACGGGACTGACATTGCACGCGCAGTCTCTGCTGATCCCCAGCCGTGTTCCTGACCACGACGGGACTGACATTGCACGCGCAGTCTCTGCTGATCCCCAGCCGTGTTCCTGACCACGACGGGACTGACATTGCACGCGCAGTCTCTGCTGATCCCCAGCCGTGTTCCTGACCACGACGGGACTGACATTGCACGCGCAGTCTCTGCTGATCCCCAGCCGTGTTCCTGACCACGACGGGACTGACATTGCACGCGCAGTCTCTGCTGATCCCCAGCCGTGTTCCTGACCACGACGGGACTGACATTGCACGCGCAGTCTCTGCTGATCCCCAGCCGTGTTCCTGACCACGACGGGACTGACATTGCACGCGCAGTCTCTGCTGATCCCCAGCCGTGTTCCTGACCACGACGGGACTGACATTGCACGCGCAGTCTCTGCTGATCCCCAGCCGTGTTCCTGACCACGACGGGACTGACATTGCACGCGCAGTCTCTGCTGATCCCCAGCCGTGTTCCTGACCACGACGGGACTGACATTGCACGCGCAGTCTCTGCTGATCCCCAGCCGTGTTCCTGACCACGACGGGACTGACATTGCACGCGCAGTCTCTGCTGATCCCCAGCCGTGTTCCTGACCACGACGGGACTGACATTGCACGCGCAGTCTCTGCTGATCCCCAGCCGTGTTCCTGACCACGACGGGACTGACATTGCACGCGCAGTCTCTGCTGATCCCCAGCCGTGTTCCTGACCACGACGGGACTGACATTGCACGCGCAGTCTCTGCTGATCCCCAGCCGTGTTCCTGACCACGACGGGACTGACATTGCACGCGCAGTCTCTGCTGATCCCCAGCCGTGTTCCTGACCACGACGGGACTGACATTGCACGCGCAGTCTCTGCTGATCCCCAGCCGTGTTCCTGACCACGACGGGACTGACATTGCACGCGCAGTCTCTGCTGATCCCCAGCCGTGTTCCTGACCACGACGGGACTGACATTGCACGCGCAGTCTCTGCTGATCCCCAGCCGTGTTCCTGACCACGACGGGACTGACATTGCACGCGCAGTCTCTGCTGATCCCCAGCCGTGTTCCTGACCACGACGGGACTGACATTGCACGCGCAGTCTCTGCTGATCCCCAGCCGTGTTCCTGACCACGACGGGACTGACATTGCACGCGCAGTCTCTGCTGATCCCCAGCCGTGTTCCTGACCACGACGGGACTGACATTGCACGCGCAGTCTCTGCTGATCCCCAGCCGTGTTCCTGACCACGACGGGACTGACATTGCACGCGCAGTCTCTGCTGATCCCCAGCCGTGTTCCTGACCACGACGGGACTGACATTGCACGCGCAGTCTCTGCTGATCCCCAGCCGTGTTCCTGACCACGACGGGACTGACATTGCACGCGCAGTCTCTGCTGATCCCCAGCCGTGTTCCTGACCACGACGGGACTGACATTGCACGCGCAGTCTCTGCTGATCCCCAGCCGTGTTCCTGACCACGACGGGACTGACATTGCACGCGCAGTCTCTGCTGATCCCCAGCCGTGTTCCTGACCACGACGGGACTGACATTGCACGCGCAGTCTCTGCTGATCCCCAGCCGTGTTCCTGACCACGACGGGACTGACATTGCACGCGCAGTCTCTGCTGATCCCCAGCCGTGTTCCTGACCACGACGGGACTGACATTGCACGCGCAGTCTCTGCTGATCCCCAGCCGTGTTCCTGACCACGACGGGACTGACATTGCACGCGCAGTCTCTGCTGATCCCCAGCCGTGTTCCTGACCACGACGGGACTGACATTGCACGCGCAGTCTCTGCTGATCCCCAGCCGTGTTCCTGACCACGACGGGACTGACATTGCACGCGCAGTCTCTGCTGATCCCCAGCCGTGTTCCTGACCACGACGGGACTGACATTGCACGCGCAGTCTCTGCTGATCCCCAGCCGTGTTCCTGACCACGACGGGACTGACATTGCACGCGCAGTCTCTGCTGATCCCCAGCCGTGTTCCTGACCACGACGGGACTGACATTGCACGCGCAGTCTCTGCTGATCCCCAGCCGTGTTCCTGACCACGACGGGACTGACATTGCACGCGCAGTCTCTGCTGATCCCCAGCCGTGTTCCTGACCACGACGGGACTGACATTGCACGCGCAGTCTCTGCTGATCCCCAGCCGTGTTCCTGACCACGACGGGACTGACATTGCACGCGCAGTCTCTGCTGATCCCCAGCCGTGTTCCTGACCACGACGGGACTGACATTGCACGCGCAGTCTCTGCTGATCCCCAGCCGTGTTCCTGACCACGACGGGACTGACATTGCACGCGCAGTCTCTGCTGATCCCCAGCCGTGTTCCTGACCACGACGGGACTGACATTGCACGCGCAGTCTCTGCTGATCCCCAGCCGTGTTCCTGACCACGACGGGACTGACATTGCACGCGCAGTCTCTGCTGATCCCCAGCCGTGTTCCTGACCACGACGGGACTGACATTGCACGCGCAGTCTCTGCTGATCCCCAGCCGTGTTCCTGACCACGACGGGACTGACATTGCACGCGCAGTCTCTGCTGATCCCCAGCCGTGTTCCTGACCACGACGGGACTGACATTGCACGCGCAGTCTCTGCTGATCCCCAGCCGTGTTCCTGACCACGACGGGACTGACATTGCACGCGCAGTCTCTGCTGATCCCCAGCCGTGTTCCTGACCACGACGGGACTGACATTGCACGCGCAGTCTCTGCTGATCCCCAGCCGTGTTCCTGACCACGACGGGACTGACATTGCACGCGCAGTCTCTGCTGATCCCCAGCCGTGTTCCTGACCACGACGGGACTGACATTGCACGCGCAGTCTCTGCTGATCCCCAGCCGTGTTCCTGACCACGACGGGACTGACATTGCACGCGCAGTCTCTGCTGATCCCCAGCCGTGTTCCTGACCACGACGGGACTGACATTGCACGCGCAGTCTCTGCTGATCCCCAGCCGTGTTCCTGACCACGACGGGACTGACATTGCACGCGCAGTCTCTGCTGATCCCCAGCCGTGTTCCTGACCACGACGGGACTGACATTGCACGCGCAGTCTCTGCTGATCCCCAGCCGTGTTCCTGACCACGACGGGACTGACATTGCACGCGCAGTCTCTGCTGATCCCCAGCCGTGTTCCTGACCACGACGGGACTGACATTGCACGCGCAGTCTCTGCTGATCCCCAGCCGTGTTCCTGACCACGACGGGACTGACATTGCACGCGCAGTCTCTGCTGATCCCCAGCCGTGTTCCTGACCACGACGGGACTGACATTGCACGCGCAGTCTCTGCTGATCCCCAGCCGTGTTCCTGACCACGACGGGACTGACATTGCACGCGCAGTCTCTGCTGATCCCCAGCCGTGTTCCTGACCACGACGGGACTGACATTGCACGCGCAGTCTCTGCTGATCCCCAGCCGTGTTCCTGACCACGACGGGACTGACATTGCACGCGCAGTCTCTGCTGATCCCCAGCCGTGTTCCTGACCACGACGGGACTGACATTGCACGCGCAGTCTCTGCTGATCCCCAGCCGTGTTCCTGACCACGACGGGACTGACATTGCACGCGCAGTCTCTGCTGATCCCCAGCCGTGTTCCTGACCACGACGGGACTGACATTGCACGCGCAGTCTCTGCTGATCCCCAGCCGTGTTCCTGACCACGACGGGACTGACATTGCACGCGCAGTCTCTGCTGATCCCCAGCCGTGTTCCTGACCACGACGGGACTGACATTGCACGCGCAGTCTCTGCTGATCCCCAGCCGTGTTCCTGACCACGACGGGACTGACATTGCACGCGCAGTCTCTGCTGATCCCCAGCCGTGTTCCTGACCACGACGGGACTGACATTGCACGCGCAGTCTCTGCTGATCCCCAGCCGTGTTCCTGACCACGACGGGACTGACATTGCACGCGCAGTCTCTGCTGATCCCCAGCCGTGTTCCTGACCACGACGGGACTGACATTGCACGCGCAGTCTCTGCTGATCCCCAGCCGTGTTCCTGACCACGACGGGACTGACATTGCACGCGCAGTCTCTGCTGATCCCCAGCCGTGTTCCTGACCACGACGGGACTGACATTGCACGCGCAGTCTCTGCTGATCCCCAGCCGTGTTCCTGACCACGAGGGGACTGACATTGCACGCGCAGTCTCTGCTGATCCCCAGCCGTGTTCCTGACCACGAGGGGACTGACATTGCACGCGCAGTCTCTGCTGATCCCCAGCCGTGTTCCTGACCACGAGGGGACTGACATTGCACGCGCAGTCTCTGCTGATCCCCAGCCGTGTTCCTGACCACGACGGGACTGACATTGCACGCGCAGTCTCTGCTGATCCCCAGCCGTGTTCCTGACCACGACGGGACTGACATTGCACGCGCAGTCTCTGCTGATCCCCAGCCGTGTTCCTGACCACGACGGGACTGACATTGCACGCGCAGTCTCTGCTGATCCCCAGCCGTGTTCCTGACCACGACGGGACTGACATTGCACGCGCAGTCTCTGCTGATCCCCAGCCGTGTTCCTGACCACGACGGGACTGACATTGCACGCGCAGTCTCTGCTGATCCCCAGCCGTGTTCCTGACCACGACGGGACTGACATTGCACGCGCAGTCTCTGCTGATCCCCAGCCGTGTTCCTGACCACGACGGGACTGACATTGCACGCGCAGTCTCTGCTGATCCCCAGCCGTGTTCCTGACCACGACGGGACTGACATTGCACGCGCAGTCTCTGCTGATCCCCAGCCGTGTTCCTGACCACGACGGGACTGACATTGCACGCGCAGTCTCTGCTGATCCCCAGCCGTGTTCCTGACCACGACGGGACTGACATTGCACGCGCAGTCTCTGCTGATCCCCAGCCGTGTTCCTGACCACGACGGGACTGTTCTTCTCCACGGTCACGAGTTTCACGTGGAGAAGTCGAGTTGTTGAAGTTCTGAAATAATAGAAATGTTTGATATTAGGCGCCGAGGGGAATATGCCTAAGAACGCTAAATCGATCATAAGTAGCACGAGATTTTTTTTCCAAAAATAAAAAAAAGATACCTTGAAATCCTTTTCAGAATTATATGTTTCCTTGTGTCCATGAGGATTGGACATCTTAAAACGAGAAAATTACACACAGTAATAAACATCACAATAGAAGAGATTAACTTAACAATATCGCGATTGCACAATACTATTTACTACTTAAAGCGCGGAAAGACATCTGATACATCCTATTGTGGCTAAGCCGTTTCCTAGTTATGTTTAGATGGCGCATATAGTCCGAGTAAATACTGGGGGGAACTGATAGCTGGCGTCTACAAGGAGTAGATAGAAACGCAGCTTGAAAGCACACAGACTAATGTTCAATACCCAGCTTTATACTAGCTCTGGATCTATCATTGATGGTTAGAGACCGAGAGAAATGAGAGAGTACTAGAGTTGAAGTCATAGTTCAACTATTGAACTGCACGTTCGAATCGTTGATATCAATTGATAAGCAGAGGACTTTGAACATCTCTGAGTGGGCGCCGCTAAGAATATCTCAGATAATTCTTCCTTGATTTCTCAATGCAACACCGGAAGTATGTTCTGCTGTGATAAGAGATATTGGATAGAATTGAGCGTCGAAATTTGTGATCGAAGGTCAGCATATGCCTGTGCTGCTCAGTAGGTGTATTGATGTGAGAATGAAGAAAGTGGCATACACGGCGTTTTGGCGACATTTATTTTGAATTTTTCCGTGTGGGAACCCGGGTTCGCCTTGCTACGTATGGCAAAATGCCAACATGCAAACCCTCTCATTCCCTCCCGTCTCTCGATCTATCGATTAGATCAGACGAGAGACGCTCTCACTGATCTACCTCTCTTCCTCACCCCCTGTAGAATGCCGTGGCATAAGTACTAGTGCAAGGGGTTAATTGGCAAGATTTCTCATTTCGAGTGATTTATTTACCAAAATAAAAATGGAACCATATATGTATTGATATTATGTTCCTAGAGATTCGTCATCCTCTCTATGGATAATATCTCCTTTCAGCAAATGGACCTACGAATGGCATCGCAAGGAAAATGACTTATTCAATAGATTTGCGAATGCGGAGTGACAAGCATTATTCTTGAATGGTACCTGGCGAAGTGCCGCATAATCTATAAAAATAACAGAAAATTAAGTCCTTAACAATCATGTGAATCGTGGTATCGCTAATTTAACAAAACAAATCTTGTTTGATGTTCGGCGATAATATCTACGAATGAGCATCTAACCAAGCATTTATGCTGTGAGCATTCAATTCCCCACGAATTTGAGCTGCTCGTATGCAATATCATTATTTGCTACAACTACCATTCTTTTTCTTTAGTTGTGTGCTGCTCTCACTTCTTTCTTCTTTGCGTGTGTAACAGTAGCATCGATCCCTTCTCTCTACTGTCTATCAATACTCCCGCAAAGAGCCGAGTACATACTTGCGAATTCAACCGGTCTGTGAGCAAAATTAGATATTTTTTCTGAACTATTTTCCCCAGTTGTGATCCGCTATCTTCATTCCTGTTCTACTCCGGATTCGCCTTCACGCGAGATATCAGAGGACATAACTTCGGGTCCACGATATCATCGAACAACCCGGTTATACAAGACATGGGCACAACATCGAGATGGCACCATGCCAACAAGGTCTTTCGTTGTCTCATTTTCTCGTTTCACGCACTCTCTCGGTGATTCCTTCTTTCTCTAACCTTATCTCGATGTTTCTATGTCGAAATATCGATGATGTTTTTTGTAGATACATAAAATGCCGTTCCTTCGCATCGAAACTGTTTTCCTTCCAGTTACTCATCACCTTCGTCTTCCCCAATCGATCGACCTCCTCTTTCTCCATCTCTCTCCTTCTCTAATCGACTTTGGAGCAGATGGTGAGCCGTACTGAGAAAAATATTATTTCTCAAATTTCATGGGGAAACTGGAGTTTTTTTTCAATTGTTCCTTTGCATAACCTTTCCCCCAGTGAATCTACAATCTTCAAATTTGATGAATTGATGGTAAAACAAGATTCGAACGTATAATTTTTGATTGGAGGGATTTCGTTCAGATTGAGCTGGGTTAGACGAATTTTCCACCCTTCGAGGGTGGAATTTCACGTATGAAATTTGCGGGCATGAAGCTATTGCGTAAGCTCTTATGACACGACATTAGAGTGTATTTTGAAACCCGATCTGTCTTTCCTCGCACACTTATTCAACCCATCTCTTTATCAGGAGCGACGACAGTCTCGGTCGGTGGTTGCTCTGCCCTTCCCTCCACTATCAACAACAACAGCAGTGCATCCCTGCCGAGAGGAGCAGAGTACAGATATATTCAGCCTGTGAGTAATTCTTCTTTGATCTCTCTTTTCAATTGTTTTCTATCAATTCCTCAATCGGGTAGATCACTCTCTCTCCCTCACTATCGATCTGGCCCCCTTGAGAGAGGGGAAGAGAGTGAAGTCACTCTCTCCCTTTCCCTATCTCTCTCTCTTCCTTTCCCTATCTCTTCTCTTCCCTTCTTTTCTCTCTCTCTCCAATGGACACTCCTCTCCCGGATTCAATCGCCGAATGGTGCAGAAAAGTGTGTTCATTTCATTATTTGAACTTATTTTGATAATTAACGATATTGTCGAAGTTTTGCAACCGATTGACAGTGTTTTCTCTCCGTTTCTTAGCCAAACTCGCCAGTAGAACTTTTGAGGAATGTATCAATTTCGAGAAATAACCACGAAAAGGCCTAGTGTTGATTACTGTATCGATTAATATCGATTTGCCTTGAGGCCCACGGGTTTTCCTTCTCATCTCAAGACCAAATTGGATTCGTAATCATCAAGACGATGGAACTCGCGAGGAATTCAATCGATAATGAAGATAGAGAGGTCAGAGATCAATTGACTGTGTTCAATGAAATCATAGTTTCGACCGGTGACGTTTGGAACAGCCGTTTAGGAAGATTCTTCCTACTTTTCCAGGATTTATTTGGGATACGTTTCAAAAACAGTTAGGGAATTTTCTATTTTCGTGTTCCCAAACGGCAGTTCGGAAACGCTCCATGTTTCTAATTTCCTCAATATTCTCAGAGTATCGAATTCGCTCTTCGTTCTCTCTCTTCCATTCGATCGATGACCTACGAGTACGATCAACAACGGTTCGTTATCTTTTCATTTGTCTAATTAGTTCATGCATTAGTCGACAGATTTATCCTTTTGAGTTATTTCATTTCTTCCAAACCATTCCAATCGCTCAGACAGGTGTATGAAATTGTTTGAAAGTAAGAAAGTTCCTCTCGTTTTCCGGACTCTTTTGGGAGTTCAAACGTTCCGTGACGTCATTCCATTCCAGTCTGGATCCTCTCCGTCATCTAATCTACGGTCTCTCCTCTTGTGTTTCTTCTCTTGCTCGATTTCTCGTTGAATCGAATGGAGTCAAGTCGAGAATGGAGGAAGAAGGAGTGGCACAGGTGAATTCCTTAAATTCCAGTATTGACTCTATGAATAGGGGCCGCAAAGTGGTCGGCAGAATTTATTCGGGTGTCTACAAAAATCTGACGTAAATGTGTGGCCAGATAACTCAATTCTTTGAATTTCAAATTGACTCAATCATCGCTAGGATTCGTCCAATCCCTCAACTTCTCAAATGCCAAATTCGAATGATGATTCTCCACAAGCGACCGTCAACCCAACTCCGCCTGAAATTGAGTCGGTGAGAGTAGATTGATCTTTGATCTAAAGAAAAAAATGATACGCTTTGGAATCCCAGTTTAGGCATCTTTAAAATATTTTCCCAGGATTTATTTGGGTCACACATTTCAGACCATTTAGAAACTTTTTTTCTGGTTCCTAAAAGGCAGTCCCAAAACGAACAATGGTCCAATTTCTAATTTCAGACCGACGATTCTTCTCCTTCTTTCACAGCTGCTGAATCGACTGAAGTAGAGGAACCAATTGATGTACGCATTACTAGTAATATAATTATTTATCGATCATTTCATTCAGGTGAAACCTCTAATCGGAGAATCGTCGATTGGTGAACTGCTGGGAGACATCAACGTAAGTTCCACTTGACCATCTCCATCTAATTCCAGGCGAGTCAAATTTCCAGAAAGGGGTCAAGAAAACTCTCCATATTTTCAATCCAATTCACTCACTATAGCTTCAAATGTGCTTAATCATCTCTAGGTTTCATCCCATCCCTCAACTTCTCACTTGCCATATTCGATTACTGATCCTCCCCAAGTAAATGTCACTTCAACTCCGCCTCAAATTGAGTTGGTGATCTTTGATCTCAATAAACTGCTCCTTTCAGACGGGCTCTTCCCCCTCTTTCACAGATGATGAATCGACTGAAGTAGACGAACCAATTGATGTATGAAATATTATTCATTTTATTATTTATTTATATTTTGTTCAGATGAAACCTCTAATCGGAGAATTATCTAGGAACGAAATGCGCGGAGACACGAAGGTGACTTCCTCTTGATAATCTGCATTCCACAGTCCGTCCAAACCTCCAGAATGGGGTCAAGAGCAGCAAATCGAGACTGGCTCTCCCATTTTCTCACACACTCTTGATCTTTCTTGAGGTTATGAATCATGTCGTTCAATCTCTTCCTTCATTGCAGAGATAGTTTTCCTTGCCACCAATGTCAATGGATTCTGTCCCATCAACTACTAACCAACCTGTTGCAAGAAATGAGGTGAGATCTCACAGAATTGAATTGTGAGGGGCAAAGGTGTTCGCGGTTCGATTTTTTCTCTGAGATGCATCCAAATGAAAAAAAAACTTCAATAAAGTTTTTTTAATATTTTGATTTCGATCCCAAAAATGTAATGCCGAGGTTCGCAGGAAATCCAACGATCGATTGTCATCAAAGAAGAAATGGAGCAGAATTGGAATGAGAGATTAGAAGGAAATGCAGTCGATGGATCTCCCATTGCAACCACGAAGATACCCGCATTCGATTCGGTTTGTATTTATTTATTATTTGTTTTTATTTTTATTTTTGAATTTATTATATTTTTCTTTTTTCACAATTCGGTATTTTTAAAATTCATTGTGTATTCCGTCGGAGTCATGTGCAAGCATTACAACTGTGAATGGGTTCAAGAGGCGGATGTATTTACAAAGATGCATTGTTTAACAGTGAATTTTAGTCATTTCTAATCAAAGAATTGGTCGATAATTTGAATTTTAGCCTACCAATTCGAGTTCAAAAGAAGAATCGATTGAAATGTCATTGAAGAAATCGGTGCGAACGAATAGTATAACCGAGTGCAAGAAAATCAGTTATCTGAGGAGAATGGAGGAGTTGGTAAGTCTAATAGCTTCAAATTTTTAATTATGAAAATAATAAAATGTGGAATTATATAAACAACAATTATTAATTAAGATGGAGAAGTACGGTGATCCCCTGCAGTCAAGAGAGATGCGATGTGTTGTGAGGAATTGTCAGGTGAATTATATTGCATCATCCCTATGCAATCTCCCTCTTTCAGAAACTACTTCCCACCGCTGACAAACTCATCGCCCACCATTACAATGTACACAAGCGGTCGATGTGGGAGGTGAGCGATTGCGTCATTACTAGCTAATTTATGGAATAATTTAATTAATTGCGTATTTCAGTATCCATCGTGGATTTCGTGTGATGTGTGTCCTCTCGACGAGATCTTCCACTCTCACGCGGACAAAGTGAAGAGTCACAAGGTATGAAAGAGTTGCGCCGCGCTAATTTCATGGGGGCAATTTACCCTCCAACAAGGGGAAAACTAGTGTAACTCAGCTCAAACCTAACGAAATCTTTTCATTCAAAAAGGAAAATGTTCAAAATGTGTTTTACTATCGCTCTATCAAGTTTGGAAGGTGCAACTTGAATGAGAAAAAAAGTTATGAAACGGTGGAAAAAGCTATTTCCACTTTTCGCCCATGAAATTTGCGCAGCATTAATGAACTTCCAATCGAAGTTATTACTCGTCAAAGGTTTTTAGAGCTAGAATATCATGGGTGTCTTCTTTTCTGTAGAATTGAACGAAGAACTCTTCTCTCGAACAAATTTATTTAAAGTGGTAGCTGAAATTATCGTATTTTCAGTGCGATATTAGCTATCTCAAGCTGAATTACTACGAAAAGATTGAAGAGAAGAAAGAAGAAGAAGAGAAAGAGCAGAAGAAAGAGGAGGAGCCAATTGATTCCAATTGTCAGTTACCACGTATCTCAAATTTGAATTTCGAAGCTATCAATATGTTCTTGCAGTGAGTTCCGAGGTGGTTCCTAAGAGGAGACGGCGAAGTTGTGTGAAAACGACTCCAGAAATCGAGAAGTCGACCCCAAGATCTGCTGCGAAGTCTATACCGAAAACTGTGAAATCCATTCGAAATACTCCTCAAACGTTGACTTTTAGTGCGAATTCGACCCCAATTCAGGTGAAAATCATAGATATTTTATTAAAAAATAAATAAATTTTAGACTCCACTGAGAGCGTGTAAGCGTAAATTGGATGAGACTCCGACGTCGTCTCATAAAATAAAGAATCCAATCGATGGAGAGAAAAGACGATCGCTCAATTCCTTTGAGAAAACAGCTGAGAAGATTTCCAATGCAGAGGTCATACCACTTTACATAATTTCTAACTTCCGAAAAGGAGTTACTGGTTTGTACGAAAGTGCGAGAGTTACTGTTAATTTTACAAATGCTTTCGCTCCTGACCCCTCTCTGGAGGACTTCCAAGATGTGGAATCATTTTGTTTTTCTCATTTATAATCTATTTATTTTTTTAAATATTTTGTATTTAGAAACTGGGAGAACTCGGATTGAGATTGGACAAAGTGCATAGTGTGGAATGCCCAATGTGCTACGTCAGTTTACCCATTTTTCACTTTATTCCAAACATACAGAAAAGGATCACGTTGAGAGAGTGTGCACAAGTGAGAGAGTGCCTCTCAATTTTACACTCTTTGTCACTCGAAAGCCCCTTCTGTAAGGTTGAACGGCTTGTGGCATGATATATTTTCCTTTCTCGTAACTTTTCCCTATATTCTTTTCTTATTAATTTTAAAATAAATAATATTCGGGTTTAGATGAACAAGAGTGACTGTCTCCAGCTGGCAAAACACATTCAGAAAGTACATAAAACAAGCCCAACCGATGTCAGTTTTTACAATTATTTTTGTAGATTTAAAATGTTATTGAATTTTAATTACTTGTTTCGATGCGATTTCAGATGAATCGTTGGTTCGATTGTTCATGTGGAAAGTTTCTACGCGACCCCAATAGAATGAATTTACATTCGAAAGAGGTTTATCTTCATGTAAAGCCTTTTTTAGTGAAATAATCGATACAATCTCTAAAATCTTAGTCATTTATTTTATTACATGATAAAACCTTTGTATTTTTGTTAGATTGGGCGACATTCATTCACTCAACGCCGTCTCGTCGTTAATTATCCCATCAAGAATCAATCGATGGAAGTCAATTCGTGCTTACTGTGCGAGGTCAGTTATCGATCGAAGTTGTGCCATCGACTGGAGTACTGTAGGAGTCAATGACTGATGCAATTCAATTGATCGATCACATACAGACAATTCACAAGACTACGCTTCTCAAGGTTGGTTAACTTTTAAAATGTGTATATATCTAATATTTTTTTCTAAAATAAATAAATAAAAACAGTTGTAAAAATAACTTTGAGAATGAAGCTTTCATTCTTTGCTCGTGTGGAGAGCCTTTCCTCGAGAACAAGCCACTACAGTACCATCTGAATGCAACAAAGGTAGTGAATAGGGCAGAATCATGATCCGAACTGAATTTATTGCAGTGTGATCTCAAAGCGATGAAAATCTACTCGAAAATGGCCTCTAATCAGTCGAAACTGGATAAAATTAATGATCCAGACGACTCTAAACCCGTTTCACACTAATTATTACACGATTTATGCATGAACTGTAAATATTCCAATCAACCTCATGTGTAGCATTCGATCTCACTATTAATCAATGCACCCTTGATAAAGATTCTTCCATCATCCTCCCGCGGTAGTTCAATAGCTTTTCCTACTGTCGTGGAAATTGTCTATTGACGATGCAACAGAGTGAATATTCTTTCATGCCCTATGACTTTGACTTGCTGGTCAAACTATTTTTATCTGAAAAGGCGATAAGCGATAGCTGATAGCACTGATTGATGAGTCAAATGAGTCTCACTACAATTGTTTATGATTCATTATGCTCACTTTTTATCAGTCCATCCTTTGAACAAGAAATAATGTGTGCGGATCTCCATTCAACTGCATCATGCAAGCTCGGTCTCGCTTATCAGAGGTGATAAGTGAAAGTGTTCGTTTGTTACAATCGGAGATGAAAGGACGCGCTGGCAAAACGAAAAATGCACCGTTCACCACCGCCCTCACGTCGTTTTTCTTTCACTGTTACGCTTGCGGGAAACGATGGTGAGTGGTGAACTTTCCCATTCCGTCATTGATTACGCAGCTTCTCCATTCCTATTCAGGTCAGAAAGTTGTCTGGTGAGAGAGGGGGAAGAGATGGAGAGAAAAGTGATAGGGATGGAGAGATATTGGTGATAGGAGAGAGAGAGAGAAAAGAAGAGAAAGAGACTCTTGCAAGCGTGAAATGGGGAGAAAGTTGCATGTCCTTTCACTAACTCCTTCCTTTTTTCGAGTTTGGCCACGCGCTAGATTTTATGTTATCTTCTCGTTTTGTGTCCATTCATCCAATATTTATGTTTTCCTTGGTACAAATATTCCGAGTGAATCTCTCATACCTTCCTGCTGACTCATTTTACTCTCACAGCGAACTTAGATTCTGTGAAAAGCGCCTGCTATCTCATTTGCTTAGCAAGTCACTTGCTTATTGCTTAAATATGTTTGATTGTCTTCTAGCAATTTCCCTGTTGGACTAAGCTCCGCCATGTTCTGTATCTGTAGTATCTGCCTACCTTCGCCTGGGGGTACCATCTCCTCCCCTCGGGGTAGATACCCTCCTCAAACAGTCTCTCCTCCGAGTATCTATCCTGTCCGCCAGTTTCACCTTACATCCTCAGAGTGAGAGCTGAGAGGGGGAAACAGATAGGGAAGTGGATACTTCTGTACATCCCTCCCCCCACTCATTCCTTGTTGAGTTAGAGCAAACGACGGTTGCCACTAGACACATCATTCCACACGCCGGTCAACCCTACAGAAATGGGTTTGGAGTGAGAGAGCGTCTGAAAGGGACAGAGACTCTCTCACTTTTGCACACTCTCTCAGCCAGATCCGTCTCTGTAAGTTTGGAATCAAGTGCACAGGGTTCTCAAACTTATTGGATAATAATGTATCTATCACTAATCTCTCGAATTATTGTTTATCATTCTCACGTTGCGGTGTGCATTCCTTTGCGCTCCCAATTTCAAAATTCCATTTGATTCCAATAGGAGAAGCCTAGTTGCCACCTTTGAATTTGAACGAGTTTGCAACATTTCTCATGTTATCTAAACTTTGCATCTTTCATTTTTCTTCGTCTCTACACCATTTGTGGTACAATTCGCCCTTGAAGAGCTGTTGTGTCAATATTTTGATAGGTTCACATTTTTCGTGTTGATCGTTCCCCAATTGAAATGGTGAAATCATCGCTTTCTCATCATAATCTGGCATTACGCCGGGCCTCCGGATGAGCACCAATATAGTTTTCAAAGAAAAAAAAGTTCACCTTGAATGCTTCTTTCACAGAGATAGAACGTATTTTTCAAACAAAACTATCTTGGTTCTCATCCAACGTAGTGCGCATAATCTCACTTCTTCATTGCATCAATCATGATCTCTCTCTCTCTTTCTTCTATCAATCAAACTTCGTCTCTTGGTCAAAGTAGATCACGCCACTAATTATCTCACTTTTTACTATTAGTCGATGCAAGATCTCGATTGAGATAAAGTCATTCGTCCCTTCTTTTCACTCAAACACTTCACTCCTCCCGTTCAGTTTCTCGATTTATCGATTGAATCGTAATTGTGGTCAGTTCTCGATAATTTTCATCCTCGCTTTTCTCCCCCCATTTAACTGCTCGTAAACCCCATAATCTCGAGATCCGCAACTTCTCCCATCATCTTTTCTCTCTCTCTCTCATCTTTTCTCTCTCTCTCATCGTTTCTCTCATCCTCTCCTAACCTTTCCGAGATGTTTAGCAAAAAAAAACCGAACTCGACCTTACTCCACGGGTATTAGAGAGAGAGGTGACCGATTGCATTTCCTGAGGGGATCTCTTACTTATTTATTCATTTGTGCCTTCATACGTTTTTGAAGATTTGTCAAATTATTCCTTTTAGAAATGTGGCATCAAACCAAATATCTTTATCATGGGTTTAGTAATCACGATCCAAACATGACTGGAAAGGGGTCCCCGATTCACGTGCACACAACACGAGAATAGCCTCGCAACAGGCCGCTGATCATCTCAGGACAGGCTCTCGTTGCCCCTCAGGCATAGGGGTGGTCGAGACCGCCTTGCGTGTAGAAGACCTAGCACCTTTACCTTTTTACCTTTACTGTGTATAATAGTATATTTTGGGCTCAGAATATTTTCTATTTTTTTCTTTCTCATTTTCCATTTTCATTGCTTCTGATTCATTGTCACTTCTCTTTTCTCTACTGAACATCTCTGGATGTCGTTTGATCTCGATTATTCAACAATTCCTTCACAGATCTCTTACTCCATCTCTGATTTCACTCCTTCTCATTCTCATTCTCGAGATTTCGTCTGTAATTCAAAGGTCACCCGGAACTCCCCTCCTTCATTATTCATCTCTCTCTCTCTCTCTCTCTCTCTCTCTCTCTCTCTCTCTCTTCTTTTCTTCTTCCCGTAATAACTCGCGCCTCTCTCATTCCCAAGGCCTCCATCTCTCATTTCATTCCCGCATTTCCATAAATTGTATGCCAAACTTTATTCAACGATTTCTTCCACAATGTTATGCGCTGTTAAAATCAACGACCGAGGAATTTATTTGAATTACGCAATTGCTTATCTCTCGGCCCCCGGTGGAGCAATAGACTTGGCATTTGTTTCATTATTTATTTACACAGAATTCGTCTAAAATATATTGCATGTTTCAAGTCTCTGTACTGCGACATAAGAATTCTTAAAAATCTTCGATTAGTTGTTTCTGACAATACATTGCATTCTACTTATGCCTAATCGATTCTTACTCACTCTTCATAATGGAAGTACTCTTGACTTGAGGCTTGACATTTTTAGAGGTTTTCTCGGTAAAAAAAGAATAATAAAAAAATATCTTGATCCAATGCTCTAGTATTCCCTCCTCCACCTGACCCCTCTCTCTCTCTCTCTCTCTCTCTCTCTCTCTCTCTCTCTCTCTCTCTCTCTCCTCTCCTCTCTCTCTCTCTCTCTCTTTCTCTCTCTCTCCTCTCTCTCTCTCTCTCTCTCTCCTCAGATTTCCTTCGTCCACTCCAATCAACTCTCATCATTCACTCCACCCTCACACCACTCTTCTTGTTTTGACAAGCGGTGAAAATGGCTCCCGGGGGGTCCCCGTTCTCTTTCCTACCAGGTACCGGTGGTACCAGCCGTGTACATTTGATCCCAGGTACCGAAAAAGTTGGTCCCAACCTGGTTCATTTAGTTCATCTCTAGTTCCCGGTCCCGTGAAGTGCGAGGCTGTGGGAGGTAGTAATCATCATAAAGCTGGAGGTGATTAGAGTCGCCACATGCTCGGGAGAATGACTGGGAGAAGAGAGAGAGAGAGAGAAAGAGCAACAGAGAGAGAGAGAGAGAGAGAGAAGGAAGATTGGTGGTCAATCCTCTAGAAACTCTTCGCCTTTCTCGATCTCACTGAATCTCACCGTCCGTTGCCTCTGAATCACTTCCTTCTCCTTCCCTCTGTTTCTTAGTCATCATAACTTGCCTTCTCTCTCTCTCTCCCCCATGTATTTGACACCTATTTGCACCCCGATCTCCCCTGTATTTTCTCTCCATTTTCCAGTCAACTTGGGCACAATGCAATCCAGTGACCCTACTTGGTGGCTATGGCTCATTACTCTGTCTCTCTCCAGAAATGGAATCGCACTTCAAACCAGCTTGTTCTCAGAGCATATTACTGTCTCTCTCTCTCTCTCTCTCTCTCTCTCTCTCTCTCCCCGTGCCTTTCTCTCTGAGAGTGACTGGGGTCCATTTAGAATTCCCCCTCTCACAGTACTCTTTTGGTGGGTAAAGCAGTACTGTAAATCACTCAATTGAATTTGTTGTATGACCATTGGAGTCGATGTCAAAACACCTCCTTCCCTTGCGAGAAAAGTTTTACCTCATTTCAAGTTTTGTGAGAAAAAAAATGTTTGTAATCATGATTCATTGATTGTCCATTTCCTCCTCTCCTTCCTATCAATATATCCCTCAACTAGTCTTCCCTTCTCTTCTCTTCCTCTCCTTCTTCTTCTTCTCCTCTTCCCACAATATTCAATGATCCGAATCCTTTCCTCTCTTCCCTCTCATTTCCACCGTCTGGGAGGAACAAACTGTCTCACCTTCCAACTTGCGCTCATTTCTCAGTCAAATCCACACTTGCCACCATTCCGAGTTCCATTTCTCCCTCTGATCCTCTCAAATTTGCTATTCACTTAAAGTTTCAACCAAATCATTGCACAGGCCGGCAAACCCCGCAGATAGAGGTTTGGAGTGAGAGAGCGTGTAAAATTGGGGACTCATTTTTTCACAGTATCTCATACTGGCCCCTTTATGGAGATGTGTCTTTTATCGTTATCCGTTCACGATTTGTCCCAATTGAACAGTTTTTGCCTGATTTCATCCCGTATTTCAATGGATTAGACAACATCGACCTACCCTTTAGCGTAATTCCTTTGACCTGAAAAACTGCCGAGCTTTGAGCCTTTTCTTGCGGGATTTAGTGACTGTTTCTCTCCTTCTTCTCAGTTTCTTTTCCTTCCTTTCTGATCTTTCGTCTTCTTTTCTCTCCTCATTCAACGCCTTTTGAGCGCCCTCCGGAAATCCCCCTGAATGAACGAACTAACGCGAGAAGTGCGAGAGAGAGAGAGAGAGAGAGAGATCGGGACGAGATCCAGTGATCTCTCTCTCAAGATGTTTCTTCCCCGATGTCCGAATATCTCCATGATACTCGTCCCTTCTTCTCACTTCTCGCGCTTTTTCCGATGGAATGCGAGCGGAACCCGGAAAGTTCCCGAATGTTAGCTCGCGATCTGGCCTTTCCCACTCTAAATATTTACTTTATTCCTTTTTTATTTGTTATTTAGTTCTATATTTCATGAATCAGAAGTGGAAAAACACGTTTTGGAACCTTTAAATAAACTATTTTGAATGTTCTGAAACATAGTCAGCATTGGGCATTTTTGTGAGCTTTCCTGAACGAGAGTTCCAAAAAACCATCGTGGGAACTCTTTGGGGGTAGAACTGGGCCGTGGCTGAAAGTGCCTTCCATGGATCTTCTCACTTCTCGCGCTATGTTTTCGATGGAATAGGAACGGAACACGGAAAGTTCTCGAATGTCGTTTTCCTGCCCTTAGTTTGTTCCACTTTCTACTCGGATTCCGTTATAATTCGTGACTCAGTATTGGGAACTCCGGTGAAGGTACGTTTGGGAACTATCGTTTTCGAACTGGAAACTAAAATATTCTAAAAGTTCTGGAACATACGCAAATGTTTGTTTGATTCCATATGGAAAGTTCCAAAACGTACCATCTCGGGAACTCGTGGGGGCATTTCACCGTGGCTGAAAGAGTCTGCCATGAATCTCCTCATGATTCATTGGCCAAACATCGAGTGGCCGATTTGACGCGTGTTTCGTGCCTCCACTAGTGTACTGTTTCCTTCCTCGAACCACTCTTGAGAGAGAGAGAGAGAGAGAGAGAGAGAGACTAATAATTCCCGCCCCATCTAGTGGTTCTCATGGGATAATCTCCACTTGAATTGACACACACTTCAGCCGCCCCTGATTGCATATTGGTTTCGTGTACCAATCTGCCATTGCAAATTCTAACGATTTTCACAAATTCCATAACTTCCGAAATCTTTCAACATTCGCGAACAATGCAGTATTTATATTGAATATTTATTCAATTTTTTTTCAAAAGTAAAATGCATTTTCAAATTCGTTTTTTATTCATTTCTTAGCCCTTCGTCCACTCTTCTCTTCCAATTCTCCTCTCATTCCATGATCTCATTTCACCCCCTCAAATTCCTCAGTGTGAACAATTGCTTCGTCTCTCTTTATCCCCCACGAGTTTACTCTTTTTGTTCCCGAATTTCATGCTTTTAAAGTTTTTAAAAATATTTATATTTATTTAGATGTCTCGATGAGTGACTACGTCGAGGTCTACGATAACAGTTCTCCCACGGGAGAAGACTTTCAGGTTTTAGCGGCTATTTATAAATTTATTCTTTTTCGTGAGCAATTAGAAGAAATTTAATCCAAATATCAGCTCTCTCATTTGCACAAACCCGCAAACAAATAGATTAAATTAGGGTATTCCTTATCTTTAAATGTTGTTTCAAGACATAAAATAATTTTGAAAAATTTATTTTAAAAATATATATTTTTTAAATTTTTTTAAAATTCCAGATCTACGAAGAAAATCTAAATACAGTGACTGGAGAGAGGATAGAAGGATGGCTACAGGTTTTCGGTATGTTTTTTTTAAATTTCTTTTAAATATTATTATAATTACTATTATTACTTTTATTATTGCTTTTATTGTTATATATATATATATTTGAATTAGTTGTCTATTTTGTCGTTCCAATGAGTCCTTGCATCGATTCCTTTCCTTTCATTCTTCATCTCACTCATTTCTCCAATCTCACTTCCGATAATCCGTCGATTCCTCATACTTTTTCCACCACTTACTTCATGACCCCTCGCCGCTCTCTCTCTCTTCTTTCTCTCGTTCTCTCTCTCTCTCTCTCTCTCTTCTTTCTCTCGTTCTCTCTCTCTCTCTCTTCTCTCTCTCTCTATTCATCCTATCTTCCGTTCATCATTTCATGCCAATATCCAGTAACCGGAACGTATCGCTTACCCTTTCAACGGTCTATCAAAGTACGCGACTTGTACTGTAGTAGTCACATCAGTGAATCATCGCTGATCACTACTTCATCCTCTCTATTCCTTACTGCATTCTCTGGTATTTTCAGCCCCAATGGTCCTCTGCTCGACCCCCCCCCCGCCTTGGGAGTAAATTCCCCCCATTGGGATCCCACTATTTGCCGAAACCATCGGCACCTTTGTTATTTCCAGCGGTGAACCATGGGGGTGAAAATACCCTAATCATGCCACAGTCCGCTCAACCTCCATAAAGGGGTTTGGGGTGAGAGAACGTGTAAAATCGAGAGGACTTCTCTTACTTTCCCACACTCTCTCACCCTGACCCTTTTCGGAATCGTTTGTTACTCTTCCAAACCTTTCCCACCGCAGTAGTTTTCCCATGTTCCCTTTAATCAGATCCATTCTCATTCCAATTTGTTCCTCTTCTTCCAACCTTCACCTCTTTACTCGCAACAGAGTAACATAGGCAATAACTGTTTGATTGCCGTATCTACAACTTTGTTCGAATTCAGGCGCGCATTGGGCGGTCTCTCTCTCTCTCTCTATTTCCACTCCGTAAACTCTATTAGACAGGAGAAAGGACTTGGACTTTAACCCAATAAGGATCGCTTCTCTTTCTTCCCTTCTAGTAGACTCCCATGCTGTAATAGGTTCATCCACTTATCTCGTCTCTCTCTCTCTCTCTCTCTCTCTCTCTTTCCTGTCGATCCATAGTTTGATCTACCTCCACACAGACCGCGATGTCTCCAACTTTCTCAGGAGATGTTGTCTCCTGCTGAGATAACATTCGAAATTTAAAGGAGATGTGAACACTCCTGAGTAAGGAAAGCTGAAACTTCTCGCTATTCTCTTTCTCGACCAGTTTCAACTTCCCAATCAGCTGAGTTCTCCACTCAATCTTCTTCTTCTCAGTCTCGACTTCTTTCCATTAGTCTTTGTTCTGTCTCTATTTCTCCCTCAGGCACTTAATGCCGTCTCTCTCACTTACTACTCAGCTGTAGGGAAATTAGTTGAGTGACTCTGTTCCCACTACGTTTGCAACGCGCTTCTCATCGCCATTTGGTAAAATACAATGATATTTACATCCCGCGAAATCACCATAAGTTATAATGAGGAATGTCCTGACCCTCTTAATTCTGCATGATCTCTCGCGCTTTCTGATCGATGAGAGAGTGTGTAGAATGAGGAGAGTCTGATCATTACTCGGTACACACTAGAGGAATTATAGTAACTCTCTGTCTTCGATACAATTCGAATTAGAGAGAAACGTTCTCACACGAAAAATTCAAAAGATTCGTTCGATTTGCTGTTCTTTCCCGCCTTTTTAGCTGTTTTCTCTCTACTCGACCTCTGATAAGAACCGTTGATAAGAAAGACGCGATTGCAATTAACAACTTTCACTTCCGAACTTCGCGATGAATTCCTATTGATCTCTTCTCTCTTTTCCAATTGATGTTCATCGTTTTCTCACTGATTTCAACGGTTTTCAACTGGTTTTCTCCCCTCATTTGACCCCATCTTCACCCTATTGTTGATTCTCACACATTGAGACCGATCACATCGAGTGGAAACAAACGCCATAATAATTTGTCATGAGTCTCTGCGTCTCTCCATCTGCCACACTCTCTCGTCTTCTCTAACCATGGAGAGAGTGTGAGGGGGAGGAGAGTCTCACCCGGTTGTCTCATCTTCTTTCCTGCCATAGACACATGAGGCTGGTGGCCATTTGTAGTCACTCACCGTATCACTTACCGTAACCGGTCACTCCCCTTTCCGTCTAAGAACTACACTAGTCCCTTCCCCCCTTCCTCCCTTTGATGTTATACCTGCAGACTCCATCGACTTTGGATCGAATATCAGTTAGTTCTCGATAGAATCGATGATGGTTGCATTCAAAATAGCCTCATTACATTCAATTCAACACACTAAAGTACTTGTAATCCGTTTCTTTTTTCCTTCTCAAACTTCTCAAATGCCCTTGCTCACTTCACTTTCCCAGAGATTGCTCCCAATTTTCTATCCATGATTTGAGTGACAGCGCGATTACCTGACTATTTCCTGGACGTCCGCTCTCATCTGCCATGATAGCTCAGTTGGGAGAGCGTTAGACTGAAGATCTAAAGGTCGCCGGTTCGATCCCGGCTCGTGGCATTTTTTTAGATTTTTTCTGATTTAATATTATAATTTCGTTTGTATGCAAGCCCTGTCACGGTGTGTACACGTACTTTCTTTTGCTGTCTATCAACTTACGTTTGGCAAAAAGGCGCGAATCTCTCACTGAGCAAACGGAAAGGGCGATCTTTTTGTAGCGCCCGATCAATTTCCTGGCAAGTTCCTATGGGATTCCTTTCACTTGACCATTCTGAGTGGGGAACGAAAGGTTTCCTTTTAATTGAGTCTCGTTCCATTTATTTCTGATGGGATTACTTCCATTTCGAATGCACTCCTTCATTTCTTCTCTTTCCTTCGATTCTTTGACCAGTCAGTTTACAAATCGGAGAGAGTTTCTCAAGAATTGTTCAGCCATGCGAATTCTCACTGCGAAACGGCTTATTCCACTTATCCCCTTAGGCATTTATTTTAGTCCCGATTCATTTCCTCCATTGGAGATCGTCCGAGTAGATTGCTTGCCATTCCTCTCATTGTTTCAATCCCAATTTGTCATCATTCATCCTCTTTTTGCCCTCTTTCATTTTTCGATGAATGTTTATTGTTTTAAATATTTTATTTAATTATTATTTTTCCAGAAGATTCGCTGGATTTGATGACGCGGAGCGGACAAGGACACGGTATTTATTAACTATTTGTTTAAAAGAAAAGGACAACCTGCTATCGCGTTGTACGAACAATGAATAACTTGTAAATAGACTATTCATTCATTATTTATTTATTCCGTCAGAGTATCGCATACAAGAGAGTTAACTGTGAATGGGGCAAGAGACGGATGTTGTAAACGAGAAACTGTTGCAAACAAAACAATATTTTTAAATGTAAAATTAATCTAAAATCAATCGATAATCCTTCAGTCCGATTCGCCTCTGACCATCCCCTTCCATGGCACGGCGGATTCTGTGTGGCCAGAACTGACGAGAGATCTCTCATTTGCTACAAGAATGAACAGGTTACGCAATTTACCTTTCCTATTGCCCACCCAATTATGAGAAAACAATCCATTGGCCAGTCATATTTTGACAGACCGAATACCAGAAATTGTTTGAATGGAAAAATAACGCCCTTTTCAATTGTGTTTCACCGACCGTATAGTTGGAGCTATGTCGAGACGGGATACTAAATATTCAATTACCTTTTCGTTCAAACATTACTTACTTCGTTTAATTTATTAATTAATAAAATAACCTCTCAATTATTTAATTAATTAATTAATTATTCTCCAGTCTTCCAATCGAGTCGCTCGTCGTCTTCCTCGAATTCGATTGGATGGAGGAATTCGATCGTTTCTGAGGCATTGGAAACAATCGGGAAACAGTGATTATGAGGGAGAAGGTAAAGGAATATTTCCCACAATGATAATTAAAATAATTCATTCCGCTATTTGGTGTGAGTTCGTTCGGGATTGTCGATATAAGACTCAACTCCAAGGCAGAAAAACTCTAGGAATTTCAAATGCCAGATTTCTAAACGGAGAGTTTTTTTTTTAAAAAACAAGCATCTAATGCATAAATATGATCGGTGATGAGTAGTGTGTCGCATTAAAAGAGCACGCAAAGATATTTCGTCTAAAATGAGAAAGCTGAATAATTTGGATATTTTCCTGTTGCAGACTCCGTCGCTTCCTCCTCTTCGTCTTCCAATCACAGCAATTACACTAATAATAATTACTCATCGAAGACACTTTCTAGATTAACTGCATTGCGGGAAGAGGTACGAGTACTGCTAATTCTTTCTACTTTTTGATTACCAACAAAGATTAAAAAAATTCACCTGAAAATTTAAACAACTGAATCGGTCGAATTATTATATTATTTGGATATTATTAAATTATCTTTTTTGCAGGGCCACTTCGTCACTGATTATCTTCCACAGAATCATTATGGAGTATCACAATATGGCACAGTGTATAGAGGAGCGAGTGAGTTTGCAGCTATTCCAAACAGAGAAAGGGGTCAGGACGAGAGAGTGTGCAAAAATGAGAGAGTCACTCTCGATTTTACACGATCTCTCACTCTTAACCCCTTTCTCCAAGGCTGACCGGCTTGTGAAATTTCACCATTTGTGCCATAAATACTTGGAAAAGTTGAAGAAAAAATGCGAAGCAGAGAGTGATCAACGGTAAAAATATAATCAATAATCGTTCAAGGCGTTGCTGGCTACCGTAATCCATCGTACTACCCACCATCGAAGCCACCGTACTCTCCCGTTCCAATGGACAGTCATCACTATTTCACAATGAGACCAGGACGATGTGAGAATATCGATTTTTTTACATAATAATTGAGTTGCCACATCAAGCAATTTTACAATCAATAAGCGATTACGCTAGATGAGGCCTTCTTTTTTCTTGTTTTATTTATGAAAGTCGAGAGTAAAAACTAGTTGAAAATGAATAACAATCGGCGCAGATCTAATCTTGCATAGTTGTACATTCGTGTAGTTCACTGCATTACGCTGTTCGAGGTTGAACTTTTATCCGACTCGTTAAAACAGCAATTAACCGTTCTTCTCATTTTGTGTTCTATCCTGCGAGTCCTTGGTTCTGCTTGCACAAGTACCCTTACTTCCACACTTTTTCAAGCCCATTTCGCAGTCTTCAAGTCGTCGTTTAACTTCACACCTTCTTCCACTCTTTTTTCCATGACTGATTATGATGGAAGAGAGGGGGAAAGGGAGCAGTTGGCGGGTCGAAATGGAGGAGGAAACTGCACATAGAAAATAATGTATCACTGGGTTTAAGCGCTTTTCCCTGGCTCATTTTTAATACATCGAGATTAATCAATCAACCAATCATGCCAGAAATGTATTAGATCCGATCCATACCTTGGACAAGGCGTTCGTTCAAGATTGCACACATTTCTGTGTATGAGTGTGATTAACAGGAGAAGAAAGTTGATGGGATCACTCAAAATGGTCGATCGAAGGAGTAAATAGACGATGTGATGATCCAATCACTCAAAGTTCGCTGTATTACTGTGGGGGTTGATCACCCTTCTAATCACTAATTCCTTCTATTTGAACTTGTACTCATCGACAAGAATCTCTCATCTCTCGAATCGTCTCTCCGATGGTTCCTCTTGACCTTCAATCTCATTTACAGCTGTGTGAAATGGAGACTTGATCCTTCTCTAATCTTCCCCTGTCATAAAGGAATCATTAGAGTCTTCCCCACTCACTTTGTCTCAATCAGAAAGACGACTAGAAGTCGATTAGTCAACCCATCATTCCTCTCTCTCTCACCCAATCTCTCTCTGCCCTCTCTCTCCCATCTTGCCTTTCTTCCTCTCTTTCCCTTAACCCTTAGGGTCTCTTGCAACTGCCGTTCCATTGCGCAATGATGTACCATGTTGTTGGTTCGACAATCCCCACCACCTCCCCTCCTCCCACCTCCCCTCTCCTTTCCTCCCCCCTTCCTCTCCTCCCCTCAGCTCACCTCCCTTCTCCACCCTTGATCCTCAGATCACCCAGTAATGGCACCGATCGGTGTCTCCATTCTTAAACAAGTTGTACCCGCCACTCGTTGAAATGTCTTCTCTTCCTGTCTCTCTCTCTCTCTCTCTCTCTTCTTTTATTCTACTCTAAGTCCAGAATGCTCCTGCCTACCACCCATTCAGCCACACTCCTCTTACTTTTCACTATTACATTTATAAAATGATACGATCACACCAAAAAGTCAAATGACGGACTTCCGTTGTTTCCCACACAGGCACGTACGCGACCCTCTCACTTTTGCCCGCTCTCTCGCTTTGGTAAACACAGGAAGTACCATTTTGACTTTTTGTGTGTTCGTATCATTTTATAAATTTAATACCTATTTTGTCATGTCCCTGCCGGGTCACGAATTCCTCCTTTACCGAGTCTTCCTAATTTCGCAACTTCCGAAATCCCTCGAAACCTTGCAAAATAGTGTGACTCATATGCGAATCTTCCCTCTATTTTGTCAATCATTCTTATTTTGTTCGTCTTTCCCCCTTAGGAACAGCGAAAACATGAGAGGAGTGATTAAGAAAGTGTTGATTCCATTCAATTCTCTCGTGATTACCCTTTTAATTCTCGTCTCGATCTCAGCTGAGATCGAACTTGCCAATTCTTTTTAGTCTGCGCTACCCTATCCTTATCTCTAACTCAAAGATTCTTTAGTTTTACATTTACTCCGCACATTGCATGAGTGGAACGTTTAAATATTAATTCCCGCAATTGGGTATCTCCGCTCCCAATTTGGGATTTTGATACAATTATTTGACACCCTAGGAAAAAGTTTTCAGTCCTTTATGAGCTGATATACCCAACTGTGGGGATTATAAGTTGAACTTTTGCCTGGACAATTTGCGCAGCATTAGTAAGCGCTATCCTAACTTTCCCATCACTTCTGACGTTTCTCTTCTTTAGTTAGAGTGCTGAATCATAGCAATAAGAGCAGATGAAGGAGGGATCAGATGTATTGGGTCAGACGCCTTTCGGCCACTGGGAACAGTGACAGTTACCTCAAACTTGGATAATTAAACTCTCTCGATTTTCCCGCTCTCTCATCTCTTCATTGATCTTCACTAGCTTCGTCAGGTGATAAAAGTGCCCGTCCACTCAGCATTGTTTATCACACGTTTGCACAACTGGAGGGATAAGAGGGAGAAGCGACGGAAAGGAGCAAAAGGGAACCGTTCTTTCTCTCTCTCTCTCTCTCTCTCTCTCTCTCTCTCTCCTGTTTCTTCTCTCTTTATTCACTCAAACTCGCGCACGCCACTAGTAGCCCTCACTGAGTCATTCCACACGATTCCCTACAGACAGGGGTCAGGAAGAGAGTGTATTCAAAAATGAGTATCTCTCGATTTTGCACGATCTCTCACCCCAATGCCCCACTCTGGTTCAGAAATCCTAGTGGAATCCTAGTAGGAAAATCGAAGGGCGGGGTTAAGATGTTTTCCTAGTAGGATTCCACTAGTAATGCAATAGTATTCCACTATCTAGGATAGCGTTTCAGATAGGATCCTACTAGGATTCCACTGGGATTTCTAAATCAGAGTGTCCACACTGTGGAATGCTGTTTCCTTATCCCTCTGGTCCAGCTGAGAAGTCTAATAACCTCTCTCTCTCTCCCATTGAAGTCTTATCCCTAATCGTTCTCCCTTCTCCTCCTCTCATAACCTTCTCTTCTCTCTCTTCTCTTCCATTCAAAGTCCTCCTCTTTCTTCTTCTTTGCATCTCACTTTCATTCGCTTTCTCAGATCCCTTTATTGTACTGTCAAGGGTAACGACGAGACCCTCATTCGTTCCTTTGACCTACCCCGATCTACCGTAGTCCGATCATGAGTCTGACCCATCGATCTACCTCTCTTTCCCCTTCTCATCTCATGCCATTGTCCATTCAATCTCAGCACGAGTCCATTGCCTTCCTGCTTCATCACTTGATTTCTCTCTTCCCTTCATTATTCAAAACGATCGCACATTCAGGAGTCTCCAGTCCAGTTTTGGCACACTGCCACCCCGTCTTGGCATCGTGCCAAATCGTCTTGGCATCGTGCCAACTTCGATTGTCCATCTTCGAACAAGCGTCGATCTACGTTGTGATTCGTGCTCGTTCTCGAATCCAGTCTGATCTCTCTATCTCTCCCTCCGTGGAGAAATATCCCAATATCTCTTGTCACCCTAATCGTCATCTCTCTCTCTCTCTTCGATCTATCTCTCTTCTTCCCCTCATGCCCTTTCGTGAGCCTTCTCACCACCTGAGAAGCGTCGTCATAAATTAACTAAGTCAGTTAATGATGATGTATCGATCGGCAGTGAGTCCTACAGTATCCCTTCCTCCTCCCTTCCACATGGGACCCTACGGAGTGTCCCTAGTCCCTTCGCCTGTCTTCCTTCGCCCGAAGAGTCCTGCCCCCGATTATGAGAGGAGAGTTACCTTTATTGATCGATCAGTTATCGATCGACCATTTATTGATCGACCGTCAGCTGGTAGATCAAAGAGTGTTCAACCGAGGAGAATTGAGAGGAGAAGAGGGCGAAGTGAAGGAAGAAAAGAAGGAAGAAGAGTGGGAGGATTCCTTGTGAGTATGGAGAGAGAAGAGAAGAAGGAAGAGATGCAGTTGATACTCGAAGACTCGGGATTAGGCAATTCCGAAGGACCGGAAAGTCCCGGACCGGAGAGTAGTCCAACTCCGTTTAATCTACGAGAGAGATCGAGGAAATCAAGGAGCGATCGATTACTCAAGAGTCTCGCTCTCATTCCTGGTCAGTTTAACAACTATTTACAATATTTACACGAAAATTATACAACTTTATGTTTTGCGCAGGCGGTAACTTCGTTACAAAGCGCGCGCAATCTTTAATTGTACTTGTTGGAACTTTCTTGAACGTCGTCTATTCCCTTTCTCTTTCTCTAATCAAATCTCATCAAAGAATCGAAAGGGGAAAACTCGGGTAGACAAGAGGATCAAATGCATTCTCTCTTTCTCTGCGTCTCTTAGTCTCTCTTATCTCTTCTCAACTTATCATAACAAAGATTGTTTGAGTATCGTATCATTAATCTCGATATCTTTAATTACCTCCGGAAAGTCGAGTTGAATCTGAGAGTAATGGACGGCTTTGCTTTATCTGAACGAGTTTGAATGGAAAGCTCCTTGATTAGATCAGGGGCTCAAGATTTCCGCCCGCCATAGGGATTGGCCCTTTTTGGAAGAATTAAGTTGCGACTTTTGGGGGCTCTTTAAATAATCTCCTTGAATTGTTAGTTGAATCGTTTGTTTTTCTAACTTTTTCTTCGCATTCATTTGCGAACACGAGAAAATAATGACGAGTTATTAAAATGATACGATCATTCCAAAAAGACAAACTGCGGACTTCCCTTGTTTACCTACAGGAACGTTCGCGATTCTTTCACCCTTGAGTGCTCTCTCGCCTTTGGTGAACACACATTTTAAAATGCTTAAATCACTTTATATTTATATTAAAGTAATAATGCTTTGTCATCACAAGACTCGAAAGTAAGATCAAAACACTCTTCGTCATTCGTCTCAGATCGAATTTCACGTTGTTGCCACACACAAAAAAAGTTGAGATCATTCGTGGGAAAGTCAAAATTGCACGAGAAAAGTGGCGATTCGTGGATTTGTGTTGGTTGTAGTGGAGAATGCAAACAAAAGGTTTGATCAGAGGGGGGGAAAGTTATACGAACGGAGAGAGAGAGAGATCGGAAGAAGGAATGGGTGTATCTAGAGGGGGCGAGGGGTTACTGCTTACATTCTTACATTCCTTTGTATCAAAAATCCGCCACACTACGAACAAGTGTACGCCCACGGACTTACTCATTGAAATGTGTACAAATATGTAGTGTTGACACTATTTTAATTTTTTTTAAAACAGTCTACCACTGTGGCGAAAAAGGAAGAGTACCGGTACACGGTCTAGGGACGAACACCGAACAGTACTGTATGTACCGCCGATATACACCCTAATCTCTATCCATCTATTCTGAACTCTTTCTTCTCCTTCTCACTGATTGATTCCTCTTCGCCGTAAACTGACACACTAATGTGAACACTCTCGGGAAGGAGAGAGGAGACTTCCTTTGGATGTTACAATGGGGAGGTGATCGAATATGAGGTGAAATAGGAGGAGAGAAGGGGAGAGAGAGAGAGAGAGAGAGAGGCAGGACTGAAGAAGGATCAGTTGAAGTCATCAATGGACCCTTCTATCAACTCGGGATTCTTTACTATTTGGAGACCTCCCAAAAGGAGAGGATCGATAAAGAGGAAAAGGAGATCGATACTCTCGTGGATGAATATATCGAGTCATGCAGGTGGGACCAGTCACTCTTTCGTCATGAAGTAATGCACATTATTCATAATTATTTGAAATTATGAACAAAAAACGCTCAGTATATAATTATTTGTTTTCTGATCAACATTGCGAAAGTAATCAATTTATAAAAAGCGATGGATACTCTAATCAGGAAATATTTTAATTATTCGTTCAATTTTTCACAATCTCTCTTCATTAATTGTTCTCTTACAAATTTTCTTTTTCAACATTCATTTCTTCTCTCCAATCATTCCCTCCTTTCCTTCTGCTTATCTTTTTTCTCTAATCTTTCTTTATTATTTTTTTTCTTTTTTTATATTTTGTGAACGCGTTGAATATGCTAATGGTGCATTATTTTAATTGGTCATTTTATTTTTCTGCAACCATAACCATTCTACTAAAGCGTATCTATTCATTCCTCCTCCCCTTATCACAATTCTTTCCACTCCACTGCTTTCTTCTTCTTTTCACCACTTTTTCTCAAAGAGTTCGCAGCCTTTTCTGATTCGGTCGTTCAAAAGTGTCAAAAGAGGGTGCGAAATAGCTTCCGGTTCGTGTCATTCAATGTCTGCACTCTCTCCATTTCCCCTTGTCTCTCGTCGTTCTCTCACTAAGCGTGACGGAATCTTTCACTTTCTCCTGCCTACTTTTATGCCAGACCCTCCTGATCATTCCTCATTTTACGAGAATTCTATCAGGTTCAGCCCCCTTTGATCCTTATTTTATCGCTGCTTCTCTCTCTCACTCTCTCTCTCTCTTCCAGTGCAAAAAGAAGTCAATTCCCATGCAACAGTTCATTATCTTTTTGTTGTGCCATCCAAATCCCGTTGGCTACTCTCTCAGTCTCTCTCTCTTCTTCTCAATTCACATTGACCTTAGATGGAATGTCCATTCAGATAGTTCAGTCTTTTACTGCACATCACTTCAATTGGTCCTTCTTTTCTCCTTCCAGGTGACATTCACAGTTCACTCGGGCGTTTCCTCCTTTTTCCCACTGCGATTTTCACAAGCGCCTCCTAAAACTTTAATAATTTAATTACGCTAACCATTAAATTATAATTTGCGTTTCCTTCTTTCTCAAGTTATGTCATGTCACTCAAAATCCCAATTATCTCTCTGTCCCTTCGCATTCCTCGTCTCTGACCATGTCATGCTGCGCAAAAAGATCATTGGATACCATTTCAACAAGATGCAAAAATCGATAATGACGGGAATTCAAAGTTAAACGTTGCACCCAATTATTTTTGCGCACTAATTTGTTTCCGTTCACTTTCCACCCGATTTTTGAGCAGCCTCATCTTCCTCCCTTCTGATCTTCCTTTTGGTAGATCACTTCTCTCCCCCCATTGTCCTCTTCTCTCTTTCGACTCCCGGACTCTCTGCTTGATTCCTTCTCAATTACCTGTCTCATCTACAATTCTCTTTCTCTGCACTCTCTCCATTTCCCCCACTCTCTCCGTCTTCTCTTTCTCATTCAATGGCCCTTTTGACTGCTATTTGATTATGCAGTTCGGAACCTCTCTCTTTCTACTTCTTCTCCTTCCCACTACTTCCAATGGGTCAAGTCGTTTATCCCTAAGGATTTCGACTACTCTAAACTCGTTCCACCCACAATAACTAACGAGTATGATAGACAATGTTCCTTTCATCAAGAGAGAGAGAGAGAGATCCATTTGATTGACTCTACATTCCATTGAAACACGGCATATTTCCTCCTTCCCACCTCTCCACGGACTAATTTCGTAGTAGTTTTCACTGGTCATTTGAGTCTTTCCTTCAAATTGGTCCATTGTCTCACTTGCCAATTATGGCCCATCGTAATTCACGACACGATGGCCTGTCATATTAGGTTACCTCGTCTCTCTCTGTCTCTTTCTCTCTCTCTCTCCCTGCTCTCTCTCTCTCCTTCCATTATCCATAATTCTCCACTATCTCTCATCATCAAATGACTGCAATCCCCCTGTAAATCCTCCTCAATCGAGACCATCTGGACAGAAGACTGTGACCACCAGAGAATCTCCTCTCCCACCTCCCGATCTACCACCTCCTTTTCCCCACCTCCCCTCCTCCCACCTCCCACCTCCTCTTTTCCCACCTCCACTCTCATCTCTTCTCTCTCCATCTCTCCTCCCTCTCTTGTCCATTCATCGGATCAGTTGTGGGGGATTATTCACAGGTTGGGCTGAAGTAGCCAATAGTCGGCTTGTGATTTACACCCGACTCGTTATGGATACTGCGTCTCTCTCTCTCTCTTTTCTCTCTCTCTCTCTCTATTCTCTCTCTCTCTCTCCACCCCTCCCCCTTTCTATCTTGTCCATCCCATATAGTCCACAATTGGATTCGGGATTTATACTGAACGATGTTACCAGCCTATTTCTAGCTTTATACCATTCCTCTTGTATTTCCCGGATTGATCCAAGTATACCTACGGGTAGCCTGGAAATCCTAATGGGGTTGCAGTGAGAGAGCGTGTGGAATCAAGAGAAACTCTCCCGTGTTTGCACGCTCTCTCGCATCCTGCCCCTTTCTGGAACTTGGAAAAAAATCCCTCCTTCTTCATCATATATTACGTCTAGACGTAGGAGTTTCGAGAAAAAAAAGGATAAAAGTCACCTTGTAATCTCAACTTTCGAATCTCTCATACAATCCTTAGTCTATTTGCCCTACCGACTTACAATGTCAATTCCCACCTCATTCTTTGTAAGATTTACTCAACTTTCTCCGTCTGCTCTCTCTCCATTCCGCCTTGTCTCTCACCATCTCTCACCTCTCCTCATTCTTCACACTCTCTCACCATCCGACTGGTCTCCATCATTCTCATCGTTAGATGACACCGTGAACACGATCCGGACTCTCCTAGATCTGCGTGTTCTCTCGTCTCATCTCTCACTTCTCTCACCACTCTCTCATATCTGCATAGTCTCTCGTCACCTTGAATCTTTCATCCATTTTCTCGTTATCCTTGTCTTCTCTCATCGATATACATCGGCCCTTTCAACTACCGCATCTAACACTTTCCATTTGATTCTGTCAACTTTCTGGTTTTTTTTGTTGACTCTCCCAAAATTCTAGGAAAACAGAGAAAAAGAAATGATTTTGAATCAAATCTCAATCTGTTTCTCCATCTTCCTTATTTCTAATCCTTCTCAGAATCCAATTTGATCTACTTTTTATCCAATACAGATGGTCTTATTTGTCTGGACTCTCTCAATTTCGCACGCTATCTCGTATTTCTCTCACTCATCTCAAGGGACTCGCCCATTTCTACAGGCAGCTGTGGCTGTTTGATAGGGGAGAAGACGAGAGAGCGGGAGGAGAAGAGAGTCCAGAGAAAGAGAGAGGGGAAAGGGGGACAATTTCAATGTAGTTCCTCGATCCGTGACCGTCGGTCGTTGTACTTTTTACTAATTTTGAGTTGATTGATTGAGACAAAGCGACAAAATTAAGCGAGACGGGCTAATTTGATAATTGTCCCTACCTGTGTCTCCTCCTTTTCTTCTCCTTCTCTCCTCATTCTATTTCCGATGCTTCTAACTTCATTCTCCATCCTTTTCTCTTCTCTCTCTCTCCACTTCTTTCCCACATCCAAACAACATTCGATGCTTCATTCGATCCCATTCGGTCGGTTGTCGTGTGCTCCTTTCTGCTCTTTCCTTCCATCTACCGTAACCACACCATCTGCTTCCTATTTTACGGCTTTCAAATGGGTCTTCGTCTCTCTGTCCACTCAGCTGTAGATTGCGCACGAAGAATAGATATCCGATCAGAAGAAAGGGGATGGTTCTCATTTTGTCCTCCCCCCCTCTATCTCTCTCTCTCTCTCTCTCTCTCTCTCTCTTCCTCCATCCTTTCTCTCTAATGTTCTTCTTCCCTCCGTGTTCATTATAGATCTCTATCAGTAGTCATGTAGACATCCTATCAATCAGTTCCTCCCTTCCAATTTTCGTACCCTTTTATAGGCGGGTCAAGTAGCAAAAAGTGACTGTCTTTTCGGGATTTTTAATGGATTTTTGGTCATTTTCATTCTCCCTCGCCCTCTTTTATTCTCCTTCTTCTCAATTTCGACCTTGGGTGTCATTTGTGCCCTTCAGGGGCGCTGAAATGACACAACAGAAGAGAAGCTTTGTTTGGATAATTCACTTTCATTCGGTCGATATTTCCCATGAAATTCATCATTCTCTTATGGCTCTGCTCCCGTATTTGCTGAATCCTTGCAGAATTCGGGAAATATACTGGGATCAGGGATAAAATATTTTCATTTTATTCCGGGAACCTTATTGGATAGAAATACCACGGTGGCCACTTTGTTATATCACTATGATGAGACCGTCATAAGTATCAGGATAGTTAAAAATCGTTTTGGTTGCAGAGTGATAACTTCCTCTGTAGATCAAACTGACCAATCCCTTCTCTTCTTTTCTTCTCTTCCTTCTTCTTCTTTCGTTCCATTTGCCCGTTCTGAATCATTCCCTTTTTCTTCTCCTCTCCCATATGATTTCCCCGATATTTGCACGGAAAACGATCCATTCAATGTGAGAAGCGTCGATTCTACCTGGAATATCGATCAAATTCCGATCTGCCCATCTTTTCCGATTCTGACTAACGACCTTTAAATTCCCGAACTTTGCACATACACTGTAATTTCTGCATTCCCGCACTTTCATTTCACGTTCCAATCGTCGCGCAATTTCCACCTTCTCCAGAGATCAAAGTCCAATACCGGGTATAGACCAAAGACCAAAGATCAATGAGGGCGGAGTTACTCTCCCCCACACCTCCAAGTGACCCCTCAGACTGCATCTCGCCGTCAAAATTCGGCAGTGTCCGAGGTCAGTTATTTTAAATTTACCACCAAAAAAATACGAATTGCTTAATCTTTGTACAAATTTGGACAGGACTGACCCTTCTATTTGTTTTCGCCCAATTTATCTCGTTGATCTCTCGTGCTCTCTCCACTTACCACAACCAATCACTTCCATTATCACCACTCTCTCGTCTTCTTTCTGCCACTCTCTCAATTCTGCCCACTCTCTCGTCTCTCATCAACTCTTGCCATATTTCCGACCCGTGGAGTGGATGTCAGCATTGAGTTGGAGTAGAATTTGATGGGAGGAAGAAAGAGGCAAGATGCCAATTTCACAACACAACAATTTCATCCTTCCACACTCAGAAAAAAAGTCGCTAGGACACCAAGTGAAAATGTTCATTCACCTGTAAGTGAGATGTATCTTATTTCTAGTGACTTTCACATTCCATAGGTCAACATTACAAAAAGGGGTGATAGAATGTGAGAAATATAGAGGAACTCTCTCACCTTTGCACACTTTCTTACCCCGACCCCTTTCTGTGGATTTGAAATGGTGTGCTTCCACACAAAAACTCTTGATTGCATGAGGAACAATTGGGAATTCACCAGAATTCGACAACTTTTCTTCCTTAGCTTTGGACTATTGGACTAATTGGGATCCACTCGGGAAAAGGCTCACTCGGACTGATCAAACATTCAAACGAAGAGAGAAAACATCCATCTTTTCGTGTTCCGCTTTTCCCACCCGGAGTTCCGCTGTTTACCGGACGGCGCGAAACCAGAGAGCTATCGGACGGGGAAATAGCGGACAACTCAATGATAAGCAACGGTGATTGTGATTATAGAGAGATTATCGTGCTGAAACGAGTCGGATTTTACGATTGCAGCAGCTCTGATAAGGAAGTGTTGATTTATGAGAGGAGGATATCGAAATTAGAGTGATTGCGTCATCACTAGGCAATCGGGGAGAGAGGAGTAACTCTGTACACCTACTGGTTGGCAAATATTGAAACTGTCTATGGATTCCATCCTCACTCCGCTTTTCTGCTTCTCTGCCACTCTCTTCATTTCGCTCAATGTCTCGTCGCAACAATGACACAACATTTCGGAAGAGAATGAGCGTATCGAGAAAATCGATAAAACTCTCTCCGATCAGCACACTCTCTCGCTCTCCCTCTCGACTTTTCTGCCGCTTTTTGAGCAGAGAGAAAGAGAAACAGGGAGGAAATCTCCCCCTCCCCCCACTTCGAGACTCCGCCTCCTTCCATCACTGTTCACCCCTCCTCCTCTCTCTATTGACCATCGATCTACCTGCCAATCGATCGATGGATCGATGATACCGTAATCTCGATGGTTCCCGAATGGATTTGCCTGATTTGGAAGTGGATCGTCCGTCTCTTTTGCTGTCTCTTCTGTTGTCAATGCAGAAGGAAGCGAAGAGAAGATGTGGAGAGAGGAAGGGAGGAATCGAATGAACCATTCCTCCTGAGGGATTACGGTATGCATAAATCAATACTTCTCTATTTATCGAATTCTAATTTTACAAAATATTCATGATCACGATGCGCGAACCCTTCTTAACGTTTACTGCATCTCATTTCTAAAGTAATTTAGATCATTTACTTTTTTATTCTTAAGATCTCTGATTCTTCCCAGATTTTAGTCGATCGGCAAGAATTTCTTTCGTTTCTTCAATGTTTCTTTCTCGTAGTTTTCTGTTTTGCTTCTTTCTTTTCCCCATTTCTCATCTCTTTCCCACATGGTTTCATCTTCTTTCTCCATTTCTTTCCATTTCTTCTCTTTGTTTTAATTGGATAACTAATCAGTTAATCCTCGATATCGCAACAAATCGATCCTCTCCACTGCAATAACACTCACTTTCGAACCGGTCTTCCGTGTCTCTCTCCTATTTCCGCACTCTCTCGTATCCTCTCCTCTCTTTCTCTGCCCTCTCTCAATTCCGCTCGCTCTCTCAATCCGGATACTCCACTAGTGCGGCGAGTAAAGTTGTATGGAAACGTGTTGGACAATCTTAATATTTACCGATTTTATGCACGCAAAATTAATCCAGTGGGCCGATTCACTAACATAAAAAGCGTCCGAAATATCTATATCCGAATTCGAACTCGGTTATTGGGAAATGAGCGAATCTTTAGTTGTGAATGTGATCTTTTGGTGGTTGGCGGAGTATGAGCAAGTGTGGGAGTGAATCGACCTTCAAAGGGAGAGAAGAGAGAGAGATTCAGAGAGAAAGAGAATTACGAAACAACCAGGCAACTCTTGTTAGGAGCGAGAAATAGTGATCACATTGACACTGATTTCACCACAGGAGAAAAGATACAGCGACCATTGATTTGCATATGGAATGCGGTGTCCACCTTCCACAAATGAGATCTATGTGGAGGTCTGATTAGAATCGATTAGAGCATTGGCAAAAATATTTCTTACCATATTTTTTTGCATTTTCAGTATGCGGTTCAGGGGTATATTTGCTACCGAGCACCTTCTGTGAATTTCCTGGCAATGTACAAAAGATCAACCTTGGCTAAAAAATCAGTGATTTACGCCCTGATCCAATTTTCCTACCGTATCCCCTATCCGCTACCGTAATTCTGTCCAACAATTGAAGCATTCAAGTGTCTTTGAGTGTTCTAACAATGGAAACGAAGAACGGTGAGAAAGTCGGTCAGAGTGAGGGAGAAAAAGACCATCTATAATATGGCCCACCCCACTCTCACTGATCTACCGCATTGCAATGACGTCATCTGTATTAGTGCAACCTAACTACATCAGAGACGAGAGAGTGTGTGAATCGAGGAGAGTCTCCCCTATCTGCTGGATTCATCATGGACTGTAGTAGACACACTCGAGTGGGTGGGAGAAGAGAGAGAGAGGGGAGAGTGACAGACAGCGAGAGTGCGCAGCTCCTGCCTCCTTCTCCACACACAGCGGTGATCATCAGCGTGTGGTGTCTGCGTCTCTGTCTCTCTCCGATCCCTTATCTCTTGCTTCTCCCTTCTCTCCAACCTGCTCTCTCTCCCTCTCTCTCTTTGCCCCCTGAGGGGGTCAACCATGGCTCGAGCCTATCTCTCCTCATCCTTCTCTCTCAATATAATACCAGAAGAGATGGATCGACTTCCAGTCATTCCACCTGTTGACTACTCCGATAGTGATAATGGTCAGTTGCGTCATCAATATGCAATAGTGGTATCCATAACTACTGTGATTTTTTTTCGTAGTTTCCTTCGTGTTTTTGAGTAATTTTCCTACTATTCCGAGCTTTCTCCACTCGTATCTGTATAATATTACGTTTGTTTGCATTCAATCAGCATCATTCATCCAATCTCTAGTGTCTCTTTCTTTTGCACCGGATTTCTTCTGTTTCAACATCGAAATCCACCCTAATGAACACTTCTCTGTAAAATTCAATCGATTATGTTTATGAAGATTATTACTATACTTTTCTCTTTCAAACCAAATAAATTCTTTTGTGCTTAAAATACATACTTATTACTATTGAATATATACTTTTTCTCCTTATTTTAATTAGAAATAGTATCAATTCGAGAGAAATGAATGGCCTCTGCATTCCTTTTTACGCTAATTGTTAGCCGATGAATGAGAAGAAACGAGATTGACCTTTCGGATGAGCAATTTCGCATCGAGATAACATACAATGAAGGTCGGCTATGAGATGAGCCATTCAATCATAAATTTGACCCAATGATCCCCTCTCTTAACTACCGTAAACAAATTGGAAAGTGAGTGGGCCGGCACGGGAGAGTGTAAGTTGTGTGGGATAATCCTTAGAACAACTCGAACCTCTCCCTTTCACTGTGAAGAAAGTGTTCGGTGGTCTGTTTGAGTATACCGATACTACTTGGCAACTTCTAGAGCGGTAGTAACACATGTGACACGCGGATCTACAGTAACCCTCTGATTGGCTCGTAACCTACCGGGTGAAATGCTTCCTCTCGAGAGGGGGGGGAACAGTCTATTGTTCACTGTGAGAGTCCTTGAGAGATTGGAGTCAATTATCAGTTGAATTCTCTCACGTATCAATGGAGAGATGATAGTGATAAGAGAAACAGCAGCGAACGGTGAAACGACCTAGAAACTTGAACGAGAACAGCGGCAAAGATCAAAGATCAAAGGGTAAAATAAATAAAATGCTGTTCAAAATAAAAAAAAGTTGGTTAAAGGTTTCAATGTTCAAAGAAAACATTTTAAATTTGTTCAAAATCACGCTCCTTTTTTTAATTACAAAGGTAACTAAGATTTTAGTTATATCTACACACACTTGTTTGAAATATTTAACAAACATGCAAGTAGAAAAATACAAATAATGTGTTCCGTGAAATATCGATTATCTTCAGATGTGGTCAACGACGATGTCCCTCCTCTTCGTCAATCGTCCAATCGAGCTCTCTCCTCCACTAACATCAATGCAATGTCAGCCTCCGTACCAGTCTATCAGGTATGACCTACCTCAGCCATTTATTTTGTTATCTCTCTCTATCTCTCTCTCTTCCCTCCCCTTTTGTCTGCTTCCTAATCCCCGTAGACTTCCTTCTCTTCCCTTTCATCTTCTCTCGTCTGAATCCTCTTACTTCGTCGTCTCTCAGTACATTCACACTCCTCTTTCTGGTTTCTACCACAGCTCTTTTCCCTCTTTTCCCTTCACTCTTTCTGTCCGAAGCTATCGTACATTGAATTATTTTATCTATAGCTATTTGTATTACTACTTCAAGAAAAATATTCCCTCAATTTGGCGTATTCCTAATGCTTCGAAAGTAGTGCTGTTAGGTCGAATAATTTCTTTCCTATCCGCGAATGACAAACTTTATTCGCGAATGATAATTCATTATGTGCGAATAATCTTTGTTATTTGCGGAGAGAATTATTTGATCTAACAACACTTTTCAAAAACATGCGTTTTGTGGTACATAACGATCTCCGTTACGATTTTTCACAACATGTACGATATATTTGTCCCCTGAAGCAGAGGTTCTGTGAACAGTGTACAGCTTGTATTTGTCTCCTTTGATACCTCTCCCCGTTCCCCCTTTGGAATGGGGGATATTAGTGTCCCTCCCTCTCCTACTCCGTTCTCTCTTTGCGCCTTGGCTCCAAAAGGAGAGAGAGAGAGAGAGAGAGAGAGAGAGAGAGAAGCAAACAATCCGATGGATGTTCTATCAATTTACACGATGACGAGGGTTGAGAATTCTTCTCTCTTCTATTCTAGAGAGAGAGTCTTTGTCTAGACTCGATCCAAATTCTTATCCCTTATCTCCCACTAGATGTTATCCAGATACGGTTCAGAAAACATTACGACCTTTTCGATTACGTAAGGTTGAGGTAGAGTGCGAAATGTGAGGTTGAAATGTGTGTCTCTTCACCCTCGATGGGTGAGAGAATGTGCGAAATAAAGAGATCGCGATTTCACATTTTGCATTTTACCTTTAGTTCTAGTGTTTATCATTAATTTAAACAAGATTACCAACGCCGCTTCAGTATTTAGCTATCTTTGATGTTTCCAATATCGATTTCCCTCTTCATCTCTCAGTTTGTTGATATGTTATCTTCTCTTCTCTATCACTGATCTCCTTCTTCTCCTTCTCTAATCTCTTGTAGCAACAGACGCCAAAGGTCATTCCCTCCCTTAGGGGCTAGTGCCTTCAACAAACGCATTGTTTCTCTCCCTATCTTTCGATCGTCCAATCGAACTAGGGTCGGCTTCATGAGAAAAATTACCCCTATTTTTCTCGAAAATTGAGAAACGATCTCGAATGAGAACTGAATTGATTTCGAGACTCTCAAAAAGAAAAAAATGAGAAAGGGGAATTCGTTCATTATACCTGTCATTTCTGTCTTGTACTCCACTGTTTTTGAGAGAAGCGAGAATCTCGTAAATTGGACCTTTGTTCTCGAAAATGAGAGGAAATTGAATTCTCAATTTCAATACGATCACTTTCTCTCTCACGATGCCAACCCAACATTGAACACTCCGATTCTTCCCCTCTCCATTCCACTCAATTCTTGCGTTATTTCAGCAAATTCGTCATTCTCGACATGGTTTTATCCCCCTCTAAATCCCTGGCTCTCTCAAATCCCCCTGATCTCTCACCCACTCTGACTTCTCTGCTTGTCTCTTCGTATCCCATTGTCTCTCATCCTCTCTGTTTTGGCTCATTTTCCTTCACTAGTCAGTCAGTCAGTGGTATCCATGCGCTTCGTGCATCCCTACATTGTCATTTATGAGGTATACGGTAGCGATCGATCGAGATAGGGAGATACAGTAACCCTCTTCTTTCCAGGAAGGACCCGGCCTCGCCCTCGCCGACGACGGCTACAGTGCGCCACAGAAGCTAGCAGTGAGTCAATCGATATTCTCGACCTACCGTAGTCGTAGATTCATCGCAGAAGTTGTATTGCCTTTTTCCGTTCATGCGGCATTCAAATTCACACGGTTTCAAACCTCCAGAAAGGGGCACTGGAGCGAGAGACTATTGAAAATGAGAGAGTTCCTTTCACTTTTACATAGACTATCGCTACCATTTTCTGCCCATTTTCTGAAAAGTTGTGCACGATTTGAATTCCTTGCAATTTTCCTAATTATTTCATCTCCTTTTCCAGAATTTCCTTACGAAGCCCTTCCGATCGAATCCCTTGAAGAGGACGAAAAGTGTATCAAAGTTGGAGAGGAAAAGACTCGCCATTCACGACGATCTGTGAGTTGTAATTGAAGGGCGGATCTTACACGAGACGGGTTTGACACGACTCTTCGATCACTTCTTACAATTCACTATGATCACACTCTTTCCTCTACTCGTTTTCTGATTTCAACCGGAAACGCCCCGACAACTTTTGCCTAATTGGAGACTGTTTGGAGAGGAGATAATGGGGAAGAAGAGACACGACGGGCAGAGACGCAGAGGAGAACACATACAGTCCCCACTGAGATACACCCCCGTTTCACCCCCCGATTCGAACTCTAGCATCTCTGGTGCTCTAGTTGCTCATTTGAATGCGAAAGAGGCTCTTATCGTGCGTTCCGTTTGAATTTGGAAAGAGTCTGAGTGAATGCGTGGGAACTTTCACTGTACACTCTAGTAATCCTCCCCCTTTCGAGAGTGAATGGAACAAATACCTCGTAGAGATGCCAATATGGACCAAATCCGACTGGTTCCACCTACTCTTCCCATCTCTCTCTTTCTCTCTCCTCCCATCCATCCTAATAGAGTCTCTATCATAACTAGTAATCATTCGTGTTATGTCCAAGCGCCAATTTTCCTGACCAGTTCGAGTCATACCACGAGGATAGCGGTAGCTTTGATCGATCTTGGACTCTTGAGTGATAAGAGACAATGTTTTGCCATCCAGTCTCTCAGAGGAAATCTCTTGTGAGAGAACCCCCTTCAGAGTCTCTCTTCGTATTCCATTGTCTCTCATTTCTTCTCTCTTTCTCTGCCCTCTCTCTCCTTCCTCTCCTCTCTCTTCTCACAATCACTCCTCCTTTGGATGTATCTCTCTTCCTCAAATCGATCTTCTAGATGCTCCCCTCCAATCGACATAACTTCTTTATGTCTGATCCTCTTCCTTTCCCATATTCTCTCATCGATCTCTGACTGAACAAACTTCCTGCTAGTTCGCGCATGAAGATTACGCGTAGTTTCTTCTTGCCCTCAGGCCATTTCTCTCTCTCTCTGCTCTTTATCACTTGCCGATTCTTCTTCTTATCATCTGATTTCTTCCACTACGATTTCCCCCGTTGCCGAATGCACTTTTTAAAATGCACTTTTGTTTTCCAATATTCCTCGAATCAATCAATAACCGCAGCAAAACCAGGACGAGTCTCACCTCCTTTCATCTTTCTTTTCTTCCATTGTGTTTCGACAGATCAGATTACCTCTGACCTCCCACTCTCCAATCCATAAAATACACCTTCGCTAGACTCTTTTACAGCTAGTCAACCATATCTCATAGTGTCATCTGTCCTCTATTCTCGACTCTTTCCCTTCTTCTTTTCACTTTGTACTTTCGAGCATTACTTGCTTGTATAGTTTCCTTGTAAAAACCGGAAGCTGTCAAGGGTTCTTCATAGAGACTCAGGGGTCTTCCCTCTTTTCCCGCTGAGAACACGCAATCCTCCCATTCAACGCACGTTTGTCGTTCTCACACGCATTAAATCGTCATTGAATACAAAAGAATAAGTGCCTTTTGCAAGGAACGATTATTATAGTAAAAGTCAATAATATTCAAGAATGAAAATGTCCTACCGCGCTAACTACCATAATCAGGGAATTTACCGTTCCGCGCACTCATTGATCGCGCTTCATTATATTTTGCGGTTCTTGGCTTCCTCTGCTGTTTCGCTTTGATTATTACCGGTTATTCTTAACGTCATATCATAATTCTCGTTTGATAGTCGGCGCTTTCACTGTTGCCTTTCATTTCTCTTGGTGTGATCACTCCAATCATCGTAGGTTGTTGATGGAAAGGCACTAAGAGAGAGACTTTCCCTTCCCATTCTTCGATCCATTCGATGCTCAATCTGGATGAGTCGCCTTCCACCTCCCGATCCTCCTCGAGAATGAATGAAATTCGATCCAAATTGGTCCGAGGGAGGATTGTTTATCGTGAAAAGCGCAAATTGCCTGAGGAAGAAGAAGCTGCGTGAGTTTTACCACTTTTTAAAAGTTTTAATACGCATCATTATCGATTATTATGTTCCTTAATGTCGACATAACCCTATGATGTCTCTCATAAATCTTATCTCTGGTCGTTTCTCACTCGAGATCCCTCTCTTCCCTCAAACCGGCCTGCCTTTGTGCTGATAGTGAAAGAGAAGGTGAGAGAGGCGCCCGTTTATCTCACACGCGTGGGAAAGCGAACAATTCCACCAACAATGACAACTGTAAAACCGAATCTGCGCAACAATTGAGGGACGAAACGGGGCTAATGCGTCTACTTTGCATCTATTAGAGACTTGAGAGAGGCTGATCCTCGAGATTTGTGATCGTTCCTCATTGGAGATGTCACTCCTCCTGTCAAACCTCTTCTCACTCATACTCACGTTCAGTCTCCTCTAACATTCTCTTGTGATTTCTCTCCCGATCGACGAATTCTCCTCCCGTAGTCTCTGACATCAAAGCGAATTCGACACAGCTGTATTTCCCCTCTCCCTCCCCTCTTTCCTCCCCTCTCTCTTCCTCTCCCCTCAGAAGCAACATCCCTCTGTCCACCCAACCCTCAGCTAAACATTAGTGGACGAAAATGCGAATCATCTGTGGTTCCTACTCCATTTCGGCCAATTCAGACGATGAATGGTAAGTTGTCTTAGGTAGTGAAAGAAGTGATCGAAGACCGAAAGGGGATTTTAAATATTTATATTTATTTTCTTAATTTATTTATTTAAAAATGCTTTTCAGTGCTCGAGATCCTGACGAGAACACCTTCGGCAGGGGCGACTACATGCGGCGGAGTGGATATGGAAGGTACGGTAGCCTAGCTGTATTGATTTAATTTTTTCATCATGTCAATGCAACCCTACTGGTAACGATGGCACACAGTCTGTGTGGTCGATCAAATATCGTGTTTGATCCTTTGTATCAAGTGATCATGGAACACTCGGTGTGCTTGCGTGAGAGAGTCGAAACGTCGGTTTGTGTTTCAACGAAGAATGAAAAGAAGAAGCGGGAAGTGTGGAAAGAATGTGGGCAGAAAGAAAATGAAATATGAGAGAGAGGCAGAAGAGAGTTCGCGCACACGCAACATTGAAGAAAGAGTAATATTGTTATATTATTCGAAACAAAACAGTTTTTATGTATAATATTTATTATGAGAGTAGTGGTTTTCGTGAGCTCTGAGGAGTAATAGTAATTGCGATTGAGTGAGCAGTATAAGTATAACGACAGAGTATGCAAGTAGTATAATACCGTAATCCGTGATAATACCGTAATCCCCCCCGCCCTGCAGGGAACCCCCAAGCACACTACGATCGTCGCGATCCCACGAGAGTCTCCTATCGTACTCTGCCGCCACGCACATGATCGATTTGGGTACGGTAGATTAGTGATTGATTCCTGCTGATTACGATAATTGCAGCATCGGACACTCGATTGCACCCTGTCCATCCCTCTGTGCTCGACGTTCCCAATTGCTTCCGAGTCGCCAACACTTACTATGCATGCAGGACGCCCCTCGAAAGAGCGAAATGGATGGACAAGTGAGTTGATATTTCATTTAATTTATTTAGTTTTATTTATTTATTTTTGCTTCTCTCCTGACTAGTAAACATAAACTTTTTCGTACACCTAGCATTTGACATTTGATCTCTAGTCAGACATTTTCACTGTTACACGGCGTTCTGGCGAGTCTATGCTAATTGAGACAAACAGTTAAACAATGCGAAAATGGCATATAAATGGGCGATGGTCTCACCACCAATTCAATTCGGGCATTTTTCCCAGAACACCGTGTGATAATTGTCTTTGTCTATCTTCTGATCTCATTCTTGTTGATACCTCTCGGATGATCTCAACTGTCACTCATTCATTATCTTGACGGTCGACGTCAAGATAATAAATGTCTTCTCTGAACTTGAATACTAGATTCCATTCAATAATTCTGATTTCCTTCCGATCCTTGAGTCTCTCATCCTCAAATCTCATAAACTTTGAGAATTATTCTTCCCCTCTTTTTTCATCTTAAAATTCGAATGTTTCTCTCCCTTCCTGAAGTGCACTTGAAGCAGATGGAAGAATGGCGTGAAATTGCCCTCAGGGGCTGATTCATTTTATCAGTTCTCGATTCGTTGAGAGAGCGATCGACCACACCGTATACCGTTCAATGCTCACTGTCGGTAGTTTTCAAAGCACTTCTCATGCGCTTTTTCCTCCATCAATTCTCTCTCTCTCTCCTTATGAATCGACCTCGATCAAATGGAGTAGAAAATGATGCAATGCGACAGAATAAGGCGGAGTTCGGTCTGAGTCCGAGAGTCCAAGGCTGAGAATCAATTGAACTCTATCCACTCTTAATCGGTCTGTTTTCGAGTTACTCTAGTCTTTGATCATTCTAGTCGATCACTGTCTTCGAATTCAGTATCCACAAAGATGAAAATACTAGAAAGCATACATAGTTATGTCAAAATCCAGTGTTGTGAGCGCTCATATTTAGAGAGTGTGTTGGAACGAGAGGGCGACTCTCTTGTTTTCACACGCTGTCTAGCATTAGTGTTTATAACCCTGGAATTTGACATACGTGCAATTAGTGTTTTTTTTCTTTGTGAGTAGTGTATCCGTACTAATCTCATTTTCTCGTTCGACCCCGTTTGTGTCCCTGACTATGCTCCCGACTCAGTGATTTAGTGTGAAGATTAACGTCGAGAACACTTGTCAAGAGTAGATAGACCAGGCGAATGTGAGAGAGGGCAGAGAAGTCAGAGCAGACGAGAGAGTGTACAAATAGGAGAGAGACGCGGAGGAGCAATTAGCGTAGTTAAAAAGAGCGCGAGATGGAGAGCTGTTTTGGAGTGACCGCACCTGTCGCTGCTGACATATGGAATGGATTACGGTAGGCGAGATTGATCGATTCATTCCCAGTGATGTCAGATGCTGCTGCAAATTCTGTATTGGCTCCCTATTTTATGGGATATAAAATGGGCGTTGCAGGGAAGCTCGATATGGAAAAGATACACAGATTGTACACTGAATCAGTCGAGATTTGTTACACTCTCTTGTATTTCATCTTAATCTGCTAAATCCGGGTATCAAGAGTGGCCAAAGGTGTGTTGTTCCTGTCCATCCCTCCAAGCTGCTGATAATCGCCTCTCTCTCTCCCCCTTTTCTGTTTGAGTATCTATCAATCTAGAGATGCGCTATGCACAATTCGACTCTCTTTTCTTTTCTTTCATCGGGCGAAATTGGAACTCGCCCTAGATTCCGACTTCTTCTGGAGAAGAAAACATCTGGTTGTGAGGGGAGAGAGAGAGAGGGGGGAAGAAGAAACGGTAATCGTCACTCTTTTTCACCTGGCAGTTCTCTCTCTCTCTCTCTCTCTCCCTTCAGTCTCCAGGTCAAGAAGGACCTTCACTCATCTCTTCTCTCATTTCTCTTTTTGTTCTCCCCCCTCTTCGAAGTTCCACGTCGACGGTGTACAACGAGATCTATATCTTGAACTTTTCCACGAAAGGTCGTGTAGGGTGATGGTACGTTTTGAAACTGCGTTTTAGGAACCCAAAAAAGTATATATAATCTCCCAAATTGTCCTGAAAATATTTTTCTAGGACAAAAATCCTAGAAAAATATTTGAGGGTTCCTTACCTGCAGTTCGAAAACGTGTGATCACCGTGTATAGTTTGCTTCCCCTCTACCGATATAAAGTGTTCATCTGCACCGAAAGTTCGCACTGTTTTCCCTTGCAATGAGTGATCAAATAGTGAAAGTGTTGCTTGAAACAGTCAACGAGATGAGTTGCGTGATGAGATCACGGAAGAAGTGTGACCTGTTTCATCCAATCTCTCTCTCTCTCTCTCATCCTCTCAATCATTGTCGTTTCTTCGTCAATTGAACTTTCTAGAACCTCAGCTCTTCCTTCCAATCACGTATTTTTGTCCCACGGACCATACGTCTTATCGCGAAATCTATATCCTGGCCAGGTTTAGCTGCACTAATGCTATAATTTTCGCATACATTTATTTCGTATAATGTTCGCATACTGTCTCATTCAAAAAGTTGTTCAGAGAAATTGTCCGTGTTATAAATTGTATGCCATCAATCGCTCTCTTCTCTCTTTGGACACTTTCTCAAGTGGTTTTTACGTAGTAGCCGTGGCTGTTATTTGCATGCGAGGAGCTCTATTACCGTTCACTTAGCGACAATTATATGCTGGCAGGGAGAGAGAGAGAGAGAGAGAGAGAGAGAGAGACTGTAAGCAACTGTAGGTAGCAACTAGAATGAATACAGTGAGTATTTATTCCCACGGAGCTCAATAATCCGCATTGAAAATACATGATAAATGAACAGGGGATGCTAACGAAGGTAACGCGTATACTCCTATTGCTTAAACGGTTTTGCTATGAAACTTGTGACTGCATACGGTATTGTACCGTGTTAATTGCATTTAATTCTCGTGACTACTTTTATTCGCATTTGAGCCTTCGTGCCCCTCTTCCCCTCAATCCTTTGCCCTCTTGAACTCCCCCGCTTTCTGGTGGCACCGGTTCACACGGGTTTGTGTGTTGATCCAGTCAGATTGGGTAGCAGTTCGCTCCCGTCTCTCTCTCTCTCTCTCTCTCTCTCTCTCAATCGTCATACCGTCTCGACTAACTGACTTTGCCCCCGCTCTACTTAGTCCCACTCTTCACCACCACGCTTTTTTGCCCGATCTTGAGAAATTGGGTGAGATAGTTACAAAAAAGTGCTTCTCGTGGTGATTAGTCTGTGAACGTGTGCTTCCCCTCTCTAGTATTTTTTTTCCAGCCAGGACCCCGGTACACTTTGTGTTTCCAGCCTGGAATCAGACAGGGATCCCGGCATTTTCCAGATTGGAATCCAGCTAAGGCTTGGCAGATTGCTCGTTTCGATTGATTGGTTGTCGAGTCCATCTGAAGTGTGATAAGAGAGACGAAGGAGTTTGGCCATTTCGACGAGGGGAGGGGAAGGAGAGAGAGAGCCGCCTTTGTATAGCGAGAGTGGGAAGAGCACTGAGTCAGAGAGAGAGAGAGACGGGACTATTTCCTGTGTGAGAAGGAGGGCAGTGATTGTGATGCCACTCCCTCCATCTCATCTACCACACACGTACAGTCAGTCCTGTCTCTCCCACCCACCACCTTGATCATCTCAAGTTGCGCAACTATTCTCTCTCTCTCTCTCTCTCTCTCTCTCTCTCCACACTCCTCTCAATCATTATTCTTTCCGGTCTCTCTGATCGAAGAGGAGAGAAAGTGAGAGGGTGGCCGCAATAATTGGACAGTCCCCTGCGGTAGAGCCCGCTTCTCTTTCGATATCCCACTCAGTCCTTGCGGTAGTCCTCCTGTTGCCTCTCTCTCTCTCGCTCTCTCTCTCACTCTCTCTCTCTCTCTCTCGATCCAGTCGACTCCCACTCACCACTCTACATCCTATCGGGTTTCCATCACTGGAGATGGATGGAGGTCGTCATCCATGGATAGACACAGTCTCTCTCTCCACAGTGATCTACCTGTCCCTCCCCTCACAAAAAAAGTATATGAGTTTGAAACTCGATATGCCCAGAACGAGAGTTTGAAAGTCTAATTTGCGAGAGAGTGCATGAAATCAAGAGAGCAGAGCTCTCGTTTTGCCACACTCTCTAACATTCGAGTTTCAAACTCTCTACAAGATTAGAGTATTTTTGTGATCTCTTTTCTCATTGGCTTCTGCTCTCCCAATTGTGATTCTACCTGTTTTTTTTCCCTTCGTGATCTACTCCTCACTTCTTCCATTCTTCTCAATGTTTTCCTTTCCACTCGGTTGCTTCTCGCTTCTTTCTCTCTCTCTCTCTCTCTCTCTCTCTCTCGAATGGTAGGTAATAGAAGGGGAGAAGCTCCTCTCTCTTCCTGTCAATGGAAGACCCACCTCATAACAGGTGAAAGAGTGCCTCATTAGTGGTAATGTTGACAGGAAGGGCGGTCAATCGGGAGAGTACCCATGGGGTCTTTGACTCACTTCCATCTATGGTTACATCCTTTGTACCTATCTCTCTCTTTCTCTGTTTGCATCACTCCTCCCTCTCTCCTCATCTTCCATTGTCTCTCATCCTCGCCTCGTTTCTCTGCTCTCTCTCCCTTCTCCATTGTCTCTCAGTCCAGTCAGATCTCCTCTCTGTTCTTCAACGGAGCCCTCTGGTGGTCTGGAGGGGGAAACAGATATCCCCCGTCTATTCAAAGACCTTTGATCTACAACTGAGAGCATTTGCTAGTGTTGATCTATCTTGTTATTGCTGTTCTCGGTATGCTATTATATATCCATCTTGCGTTCCCACCCATTGATTCCTTTGCCCCTCCGTCCTACTTTAACTATTCGACCCTCAGGGGCCGAGTGGAGAGAGAGATGGGGGCATGATTTTGAAGTGATCCGCTCCTCATTCCCCCTGTCCCAACCCCCCTCTTTATAGCAGGAAGAAGGAGGAGGGAAGGGATCGGCCTCATTTCTCTCTCCTCTCCATTCAATCTCTACATAAACTGTGCTGACTACTCTAAAAAGTTGACGCACTTTTCAAAGTCTCCTCACTTTTGTCCCATAGAGTTGGATCTCTTTCCTCTCTTTTCGATCTTTGGATCGACTCGTACCTTTTCTTTGCAAGCTTGTTCGAAACTGTCAATAGGAGGCATAATTGGGAGTCCGTAGAAGTTGGAAGAGTGGGCATACGGTAACTGGATAATAAGTGTGGGTATACGGTATCTCTCCCCCCCTCTCTCCCTTAACTCTTCTCCTACTCTTGAGAAGCTTCGGCTGATCCATGTTGTTTTTGTGTTGGCCGAGATGGAGTGGACAGCTTGAAGAGTGATTGGAAGGTGGAAGGAGGAGGATGGAGTGGTTGGAGAGAGAGAGAGAGAGAGAGAGAGAGATCTGGGGGAGATCGCCTGTTCAACCTCATCCACCTCTCTCTCCACCCTCAATCCCCCTCCTCTTCCCTCTTGCAAAGTCGCCCTCTCATTTGTTCCACTCCTCCTCAAGTCTCCATACAAATTGTTGTCATGACTGCAGCTTTTTGCATTAGTCGACAGATTTCGAAATATCCTGTTAGTTGTTGATGCTAGAAATGATAGAATAAGCTCAAAGCACAGCCCAAAAGGCACGTCGAGGACAGGCTAGCAGCATTTTGGCTTTTTGAGGTGCAATCTGAAAAATCAGACAATATTATCGAGTTTTTGGTGCATACCGTTTAGCTTTATGGTTCAAAGTAGGAAGTTTTGGATTTTCTCATGTTCTATTACGTAGTTCAAATTGAATCTCTCGGATTAATCTCGTCATCTCTTCTCTCATTTGTCCATGAGAGACGCCCCCTCCTCTCCACGGACCATTTCCTAATCTCTTTTGCCACCTTTCACTCGCGCCTGCTCCAACTTTCTCTCTCTCGCACACATCTTCTCGCTCTCTCTCTCGAACCAAACTTCCGCCTTATATTCGCATTACCAAATCTTCTTCTCCTCCTCCCCAAAATGACTCCCATCCATTGCAACAGCAAGGGAGTCGCCGCCACTTCTCTCTCATCTTCCTCTTCTTTTTCTGCCGATTTCAGTTCAAATGCCCTCCATTTCAATGGTTGGATTCCCACTGATTTCTCTCTCTCTCTCTCCCTTCTATTTGTCCCATCAATCGAGAGTAATGGCAGGAGATGGCGGTTCTAGAAGGGGAATGAGACCGTTGCAATTTGAGTCGACGGACTCAAGGGGGCAGATCACTCCATCGTGCCCACATGTTCGTTGCTCCGAAATTCCGCAAGATTTTTTCCAACCTAAAAATTCACGCTCTAAAACTAGGTGTGTTATAGATCTGACCAGTTTTGTTTGATTTTTCTGTCAAGTTGGGCTCTGAATCTGGTCAGAAATAACGGTATTTCTGGTCGGGCGAAAATGCCCCCCCACCCGTCGAACAGTGTTGCTGTCGTCCCTCTGCCCTGCAGTGATTTAGTATGACAGTCGTGTCCAGACTCCGCCCCCTTCCTCTCTGTTCCGAAATCTCTTCATAGTTCTTCTTCCAGATTCGGTTGGTTGACACCCCCCGTTCTGCATCCAATCTCCCACTCAATCTCAGTCATTCTTGTCCTATCCATCAACTTTCCTCCTCCTCCTCCTCTCTCTCTCTCTCTCTCTCTCTCTCTCTCTCTCCTTATCTCATTCCTCCCTCAAGGGTCCTCTTTCCATATCTATCCCTCTCCTCCTCCTCCTCCTCTTCTCACATCGAGATGTCATTTGTCGTGTTGTCTTCAATTCAAACTCTTTTTTCTTCTCTTTTACAAATTTCATCCGAATTCGTTTAGTATCCTGCTGTGGTTTCGTCGGTTTGGAAAGGAGATTTATGGGACTACAAACTTCTTTTTTTGTCCCCGGAATCTGGGAAAGGGGGATGAAACAAAGATGGGATAGAAATCGGATAGGGAAAGGAAGAGAAGGAGGAGGGTGAGGGGGAATTTGATTCGCGCCCATTTGTGACTACTCTTAAGAAGTCTTTGTTTCGAGTAGTCGTAGGCTCAATTCCCCCCCCCCATCGTTTAGAGGGGCGCTGTTTTTGTAACGTTTTCACGTATAATAATGGGAAGTTGTTTGGAGGTCGAGAGGGGAGAGGAAGAGAATGAAGAAGCACATACGGAAAGGAGGGAGATAGGGGACAAGCAGGGTCGGATAATGGGAGAGATGGAGATTATGCACCTTACTTGCGCTTCAACATTTATAAAATGATACAATCATACAAAATGCGAAAGTGGTAGTTCCTGTTTTTACCAGGTAGTCGGAAGTCGATGTTTTGAATTTTTGACATATCGTATCATTTTATAAATATAGTATGAGATACAGTAGCGGACAAAAGTCTTCGGGCACTTTTTATATTTGATACAACTTTTTAGCCCAAGGGGGCTTTGATATGATATGGTAGGACCATATACCAAATCTATTGGAGATTACGATGCAACTATTGGGGGATTGCGAAATCGTTCAGTTATTGCGTCGTGATGGCGCAATCGATGCATACTTTTTTGAAGGGGCTTTATTCTTACATGGATTTTTTCCTGCTTACCAAACTATCAGGGTGTTGAGCCAAGCCCTAGCCCTACCTGGAAATTTTTTTTCAAGTTGCTGCGGGGCTGCTCCTTGGCTGCAGCCATCCTGCAAAATCGGGATCGGAAAATCAGATCTCGCCTTTTAGACATACTACAGACCCAGTAATAAAATAAAATGATCGCCATCATGACTGCCGATGATCCTGAGAATATGGTCTCGGTAGGCCACCATTTGCCCTCAGGGCACGAAAAAGTCCCTTTTTCGTATTATTGTGGTCTGACGGAGGGGCAGTCTATAGGATGTACTTCAGTGTGGATTCGGTCAAGAATATATGGGTGAACCTATTGCTAGCTCAAATAAGCGTTTCGATTAGATTCCTGCCCGCGGCGATCGATTTCCGGAAGGACACTGGTTTGGCCACGCCCATTTTCTGCCCGTTGACAAGGTTCTGACTTTTGAGTGTATCTCGGTACTGAGTTAACGGAGAAGGCTGGCAGACCCATCAATGGAATCAGCGTGGCTGGCTATATAATCTCATTCACAAAATTTCATCATCACTATGCAATCCTTATGCATCCTTATGCAATATTCCTATTTTTTGCGTTTTCTTAGCGGTTAGTCAAGGAATAATGGTGGAATAAATTCCAATCAAATAAATTTGATATTTCCGCCACTCTAGAGCACAAATTACGACATTAATATGCAATATTTTATAATTCTGAGGAATATTGCCTAAGGATGATGCAATATTTCATAGTGATGATGAAATTTTGTGAATGAGATTATATAGCCAGCCACGCTGATTCCATTGATGGGTCTGCCAGCCTTCTCCGTTAACTCAGTACCGAGATACACTCAAAAGTCAGAACCTTGTCAACGGGCAGAAAATGGGCGTGGCCAAACCAGTGTCCTTCCGGAAATCGATCGCCGCGAGCAGGAATCTAATCGAAACGCTTATTTGAGCTAGCATAGGTTCACCCATATATTCTTGACCGAATCCACACTGAAACCAGATCTCTCGAGTACGTCCTATAGACTGCCCCTCCGTCAGACCACAATAATACGAAAAAGGGACTTTTTCGTGCCCTGAGGGCAAATGGTGGCCTACCGAGACCATATTCTCAGGATCATCGGCAGTCATGATGGCGATCATTTTATTTTATTACTGGGTCTGTAGTATGTCTAAAAGGCGAGATCTGATTTTCCGATCCCGATTTTGCAGGATGGCTGCAGCCAAGGAGCAGCCCCGCAGCAACTTGAAAAAAAATTTACAGGTAGGCCTAGGGCTTGGCTCAACACCCTGATAGTTTGGTAAGCAGGAAAAAATCCGTGTAAGAATAAAGCCCCTTCAAAAAAGTATGCATCGATTGCGCCATCACGACGCAATAACTGAACGATTTCGCAATCCCCCAATAGTTGCATCGTAATCTCCAATAGATTTGGTATATGGTCCTACCATATCATATCAAAGCCCCCTTGGGCTAAAAAGTTGTATCGAATATAAAAAGTGCCCGAAGACTTTTGTCCGCTACTGTACATGGGTGTGAGATAAGTGTTGGAATGGAGACATTTGCCAGTTAGATTTATGATGTGAGAGGGAGATGGCAGTAACCATTTTCATTCTGATTTATAGCTGTTTGATGGGGATGACGAGAGAGAAGAGAGACTGGAGGAGTTCCATGCATTTATCAACAACTTGAGCATCGTTTCTCTGCAGTTTCCGTTCCTCATTCTTTCGCCCTTTCATTTTGCAGTCTCTGTCTCACTAGTGCATCATCACTCATTTCCCCTGACTCTGACTGTCTGTGCCCTCTCCAATCCCCCTGTTCTCTCTCTCCTCGATCCGATTGATGTCCATGGTAGATAATGAGAGGGAGAGACACTAAGGTGTTGTGTCAGTGCACAGAAGGTATTTCCCCCCTTCTCTCCTTTCCAGATGTCGCAGATTTATGCATCTCTCCATCCGTTTTTTGTCCCCATCCGCTCTCTCTCTCTCTCCCCTTTCTCTCCTTCACTTCACAGCTACTTCAATTTGATTCCCATTTCCTCCCCCTCTCTCCAACCTTTTCACAGTCTTCTTTTGCTAGTGTTATTAGATCGAATAAAAGGGCTATTCGCGAATAATTTTTTATTCGCGAATATTATTCGGTCTAACAACATTACTAGGGATACTGCAGGAAAAGGGGAGAAAGTAGCATGTCCAATTAGAGATGACTTGTTGCATCGTCCATTTATGCCTGTCCTACTATGAACTCCTCTCTTTCCATCGGTCACCATTAGTTTTTTTCTTGTTCTTCCTCTAATGGTTGTGTTCCTCCTCCTCCTCTTCCATCATATCGATAGAACGAGTCTTGACCAGAGAGAGGGGGGGGGACAGAATAGTCAGTAAACGGGGTGTAAATCTCACTCCCGTGTCTTCTCTCGTGGGTAGATTGCCTCTGGCATAGGTGGGCAGCGTGCATCCAAGCTTTTTTCCGGGGCACCCCTAGACCAAGAATGTCTATTGCAGAGTGTCCCCGAAAGATCTAATTATGTTTCCTCCTCGATTTTACTATTGTGAGTTTTGCAAGGTGTCCCTGCACCCCGCACGGCCACGCATGATTCCTTTCCCATCTCCCTTTGGATCTCTCACCTGCCTCTGTATATAAATGACTCGTCATTGTTACCCTTTCACACACAGACTGTTGTTGTAGGGCGCCATCTCAACCTTGAGTCTCCCCTCTCTTTCGTCCCTTGTAATTTCAGTGACCGGAAGGATGATTAATCACAGCTAATTAGCGGCTATTGATTACCTGTTGTTGACACGGGACTGTGTAGATGATCAAGGTCTTTCGAGTCTTCTCTCTCTCTCTCTCTCTCTCTCTCTCTCTCTCTCTTCTCTCTCTTTTTCCATTCCATCCATTTTCTATTCTCACGCTTCTTCTCAATAGATCAAGTGCTCATCTCTCATTACTTCATTTCTCTCTTCTTCTCTCTTCTCAAAGTGTTCCTCACACTCGAAAAATCGAAAGACTGCATATAATACGGTTGCCTGACGCATTAATGATCACATCATAGTAACCTCTCTACTAGTCTTGTTAGATCGAATAATTCTTTTCGCGAATAAATTTTGCCATTTGTGAATATAATTATTCGATATAAAAAAAACTTTTCTACCGCTATAATTGATGCCATCGATCGATAAAATCAATTATCGATTGATTTGCAGTCTCCGTCGCACGATGAATCCGTTGCGGGATCGACAACGGAGGACGGAGAACGGACTGCAACTGTGGGTTCTCGAAGCGAAAGGAATACCGGCAAAGAGGAGGTACGGTAGATATTGATTGGCCATACTGTAATTGAGGTGGTACTGTAGCCAATTCATTATCAATTCGCTTCCAGGTATTTTTGTGAGCTGTGTCTCGACAAGACCCTCTATGCACGAACATCGGCCAAGCCCCGTGGAGACTCGTGCTTCTGGGGAGAACACTTTGACTTCAGGTGACGATTATCGATTGATTATTGTAGAGATGAGGTACTATAGACGGTTGGTCAACCGATAAAGTGTGGGTACAGTACTCATCATTCGATTACAGTATGCTCCCTCGAACGGACGATATCTGCGTGAACCTGTACAGAGAGGCGGATCCGAAGAAGAAGAAGGTTTGAGGTTTCACGCATTCGTTTCATCTGATGTTCCTTCTCTACAACAGTATCTCTTATCGAGTTCACATATAGCTCAAATTTAGCAACAACAAAATCTTTTCTCAGGACCGCTCAACCCTGGTTGGATTCGTGCACATCAAAGTGGATCAGATCATCGCCCGACATCCAATCGAACGATGGTCAGTTGAGATTGATCTTTGATCTTTATGCTGGGGTTCTCTTCCGCACCATTCCAATAACTGTTTCGGCATTTGCAAAGAATTTTTTCGTAAACTCTTGCCGAGAGTGTATATCAAAAAAATGGAAAGAGAAGCAAGATGTGGGAAGGGGAAGAGTGCGCGATGTTACCAATGTTGATCAATCTCAATCTGATGTTCTCTGGTATTTTTTTCCTAGCTGGATCCCTGTCTGATTCCAGGCTGGAAATATACCGGGATCCAGGCTGGAAACGCTCCCAGGCTGGATCCCTGTCTGATTCCAGCCTGGAAATGCAGATTATACCGGGATCCAGCCTGGAAATAAATACCAGAGTTGTGCTCTCTCTCTATTATGGGTCATCTCTGCCTGGTTATTATAAGGGGTGGGAGCAGGAACAGGATAACGGGTCCACTTGTCTGTCCTCTTCTCTCTCTCTCTCACTCGTTTATGACTGCAGTTAGTGGTTGGTTGATGACACGAGGGAGTCATAGGAACATGAGGGGAGAGAAAGAAGTAGCAATGGGTGGTCAGTGGGTCATAGTTTTGGAACACTGCAATTCGTTCAAAAACGTTCGACATGATAAATTAATGATTGATTGAACGTTTGTCTAGAAACTCTAATATTTTTTGCATGGTTTTTTTTGGATTCATACTAGTATATTAACAAAAAAAAACTTTATTCTATACCATTGCCGATGAGTGTAGGTAGTTGGGAAGACCGGGTATGAATTATCGTCGAATGTTCTGATTGTGATTGAATTTGACAGCAAATAACATCGTAATTTATGTCGTCAAGATTGACTTTTGATGATCATGACGAATCTCATCATCGTTTTTTTTGCTCCTCCTTCTCTATCACCAAATTAGTCGCCCCTGCTGCCAGCCCCCCTCTCATTTCCCCCTAATTTGAGACTGTCCTCTCTCTCTCATCAAGGATGAGAGAGAGGGAAGGAAGTCCCGCCCTCTTTCCTATTGAAGAGCGAGATTGACTACTATACATCCATACCATCATCTTCTCTCCATTCCCTTCACTGATCAACTCCGCCCTTCTTTTCTTGCTAGTGGGAGTAGAGATCAAGGAGTTGCTCGAGTCGATCGGACTGCTTCTATCTGTGATCCCCTACTTGGATCTTCGAGATCGAAGGGTACCCTCCCCGCTCCTAGCTCCTGCCTCCTCCAAATGGTGATCTACGAAGTCTCATCCAATCCAGACAAGTCATCCATCTCTTCCCCTATAACCTCTCTCTCCTATCACCGTAGTCCCGATGGTCTCCTCACTCCCTCTCTCCATTCTCCCTCAAGTAGAATCAAGAGAGGCAGAGGACAGCGGACGAAACCATTGTGCTCGGTCAGAGTCAGACCCAACCTCATATCCATTCGATCGATATTCGGATCCTACTCGAGGTACGGTATCATCAACAATATTGATTAGTTGACCAGACCGGGCAGGCTCCTTTTTTATCTGTTTGCGGTAGTTGGAGATGGTGGGAGAGAGAGAGAGAAAATACCTGCACAGGTTCTCTAACCCTCCCCTCATCTGCTCTAGAAACTTCTTGTAAATGTTGCTATGGGAGAGCAAGCTCGAACTCGTTTAGATAGGGAGGGAGCAGAAATCGCACTGTTAAAATAACGACCTGCAGCGTTTTAGCTTGCGCGTCGATGTTTCAACTCTGTAAGGCATTCATGAGATTAGATGTAGTTTTCGATTCATTGTGTGATACGGTTACAGTGTCTGGGGTTACAGTACCTAGTGTTGCAGTATCGGGGGGGGGTACTGTATTACATCGGAAGTGGTGGGTGTGAATTGCAGAGTATGGGAACGAAGTAAGTTATACTGGCTTTATGATGGCTTAGCTGGGAACGAAGGTCATTGAGGAGAGAGAAATAGAGAATGCATGTATTTGACTAGTGAAATGGATTGAACGAGAGAGAGAGACTAGAGAAGGAAAAGGGAAAAGTGGAATAGAAAGTTCTCTAAAGGGATTGTATGGGTATTAGTGTCATCCGGCCCCTCTCACTGGCCCGCAGTCACAAAGATTAACCCGGTTCGGCTGGAAGACTGCTTGTGGGATGGGGTATATCATGATAGATAAGGCAGATTATCGATCCATTGAAGGTATACGGTAACGAGCACTGCCGATGGTCTCTCGACGACTTCGAAGCTCTCCTCTGCACTGTCGAAGAACAACGAAGCTCACGATGTGCCCTCCATCAGAATCAAGGTGAGATATTGTTGAGTGAGAGCAGAAAGTTCGAGGTGATTTGCGACCAGGCACCAGTGAGAGACGTGCTTCACAAATACCACAAAGCATGTGACTGTAGCTTTTGGTTAATAAGAACGCCGTTGTGCATATCAACAACGAAATATATCCGCATGAAAACGTGGCCCATTGCACACTTTTAATCAATGCTGCCTAAATACCGTATCCTACCGTTAACGTAACCATCCTGTTCAGGCCCGATGGCAGACGGTCGACATTCTTCCCCGTGCAGCCTATGCAGATCTACTCCACTTTGTCATCCACAGCTACCTTCCACTCTGTGTGCAGTTGGAGCCGATACTGGGAGTGAAAGCGAAGGTGAGAGGGAGAAAAGTATCTGGAATCCGTACAATGAGTAGGGAATACGGTAGAGCATGCCGACATGTTAATTTCATGTTGTTCCATAATTAGTGGACTTTACAGGAATACTACAAAAGAAGATAAATAATGATTCAGCACAATATTCGTATCTGTAGAGTGGGGTTGTACATATTTGTGTTTCCTTTCCCTCCTGACCCTTTCTCCCCCATTACAGGAGGATCTCTCCACATCTCTCGTTCGAATTCTGCATGAGCAAGGTCGAGCGAGAGGATTCCTCGTTGATCTCGTGCTGTCGGAAGTCGATCTGCTAGACAACGACCATCTCATGTTCAGGTGAGAATTGCAAACTGATTTTTATTTTATTTTCACTTTCTTGTTTTTTAAAGACTGAATAAACACCGGGCATATTTTAAACCACGCGTTCGCTAGTTTCATGCATATATGATATCCACCGTTCTAATCACTAGTTGTTATTGCTTCGAGGGTTGATCCAACAAAACAATGACCCACGCACTCGCTTGTTTCACACATTCATGATAAATTTCCTCAATTCTATTTTAGAGTTGCTGTCGCATTGCTGGTTACAACCAAACAAATCAATAAATGGTGTCTCTGCAGAGGCAATTCGCTAGCGACGAAGGCAATGGAAGCGTACATGAAGTTGGTGGCAGAGGATTATCTGTCGAGCACTCTGGGGGAGTTTGTCAAGAATGTACTCGAGGCTGATGAGAACTGCGAAGTGAGCATTCTTTTATCGTTAATTGCTTGGTATAGTACGTAGGCAAAGAACATTCATTTTCCAATTTTAAGAATACTAGAATCTTGGCTTGCAAGAAGCAGCTTTCACACATTCATAATTCTCATTTTCTCTGATAACCGGGTATTTCTAGAGGGTCTTTGTTCTCGTTAAAGAGGCTATGATTACTGTATGCAATCTCAGGTGGATCCCCTCAAGATGCCTGGTGTCTCTGCCTCCTCACTGGAGAAGAATCGAGCGACGTTGATGAGATGTGTGGAGACGGCATGGGGAAAGATTATCAATAGGTGAGTAGAGAGAGAAAGAGAGAGAGAGAGAGAGAGATAGGTCGAATTGGAATTGTTAAGAGTGCACGTTGAAAGTTCAAAATTTTTGCGGCCATGTACAAGTGAGAGACGTGTTTCACAAATATCAGAAAACATGTTTCCGTCGCCTTTGGTTGATGAGTTATCAGCCGCGTGCAAAAAAATATATGAATACATCTGTTAATTTCATCCATTGCGCACTTGGTAATTTCATAGATACGTGTGAGAATGATGTTCCATGCGTATCACTAGCTTAATCAGAGCTACATAACTCTGATAGTCGTCATTTGCACGTATCTCTAAGATATATTAAATTGTAGTCAAATTGCAGTACTCACATGCTCCCAGTGGAGCTTCGTGAAGTCTTTGCCGATCTTCGATCTCGATTGGAGGAATCAAAGAGGGGCGAATTGAGCAACAATCTCATCTCCTCCTCCATCTTCCTCCGATATCTCTGTCCCGCCATTCTATCGCCCAGTCTATTCAATCTGGTCAGTATATATCTTTATCGCAACAAATTAATTTGTGCAAAACAAAAAAAACCAGTACCTTGGAAATGGTGGGGTGAGTTGGGGTTAACTATAGCTCATTGATCAAACAGACAACTGTAGTACCGAGCATATTGTAAAAGTTGAGAAACGGGGAAGTGACTAGTCAAATTGTGCCAATCCACTAGTAATGTTCATCTCTCTCTGCAGGTGACTGAGTATCCATCTGGCAAGGCCGCCCGATCACTCACTCTTATTGCAAAGACACTGCAGACACTCGCCAACTTCACCCGATTCGGAGGAAAGGTACGGTAGGAGGAGTGGGTACGGTAGAATGTAGCTGGAGCGTTATTATTATTGATTGATATTCTTTTCAGGAGCACTACATGGAGTTCATGAATTCGTTCGTGGAGCACGAGTGGCAGCACATGGAAGACTTCCTCAATAAGATCTCGAGGAGGTACGGGAGACGATTGCATAGTGATGATGAAATAGAGATTTGCATTGAGAGAAAAACACCAGTGTTTAGTGTTTAAGCAAGATTACAAGTTGTTCTTTTTTTTATGAAATTATTGCAGGTCATCGGTGCGTAACACGACGGAAGTGATTATCGATCTGGGCAAGGAACTGTCTCTTCTCCACTCGTATCTAGAGGAGACGTGGACGAACGAGGTACTTTTAAAAATGATTGAGTTTATCATCGATCATGTTGCGTTCCAAAGAATGTATGGCAGGACAACGTATTTGCTCCGCTGTAATTCTAGGTTTCGAATTTTAGTGCTTACATCGAGAGAAAAGTCCGTTTTTTGCGAGCTTTAATATCGAGTAAAGAATTTGAACCATCAATTATTGTCTCCCTCTTTGTAGGTCTCCGACAAGGCGTCATCTCTGGATGGTCGAGTGTCCGATCTCTCCGATATTCTCTCTGACATCTCTCTCATTCGTCGTCGTGGCGACCAATCGATGGACATGAACACGTCGACGCTCTCTGCAAGCAGTGACTACGATAACTCCGCCTATCGGTAACTGACTTTTTATATTTAATCGTGACGAGGGAGAACAACTGAGAATATTGATTGGCTTAGATCGAACAGAGTTTACAATAGAGTTTATCTCAATCGGTATGATGTAGCATTGATATGGGCACGTTCTCACACGAGTAGATTAGTTGAAAGATCAGGTTGGAGTGGGGTTGGAAACGAGAGCTAGACCAAAAGTTCCCGCATTTTATCCTTTTAATACTCCTCTTTGCAGTCCTTCCCATCGTCTCGGAGGTCACAACGAGAATCTGCCAGCCTATCGGGCGACTCCGCCCACTGGCCACGCCCATCTCGGCCAGTCTCCAACCACGCCCACTTCCGGCCATCGAGGCCCCGCCCCTCATTTGAATACGGCCGATGACTACGTGCTGCCGACTGCATTCCATGAGGATAATGGAGCGAGAGGAGGAGTGCCGGTGAGAGATTGCATAGGGGTTATGTAATTAAGGGATAGATAGCAAGGCAAACACAAAATAATGGATGATAACTGCAGGGATATACGGAATATCAGCTTTAAAAGTCACAATAGTTTTCAAAAAAAAACCATTCGACCGGGTGAATTCAAGTATCAGGGCGGTTAGAAACACACGTATTTTAGCGATAATGTACTCGTCTCCACTTAATGTATAGTAGAATATATAATAATAATAATAATAATAATAACAATAATAATAATATTGTATCCAGGCTCATCGTCGTCTTCCTCGTTCCTCTCATCAATCAACTTCTTCCTCTTCCTCTTCTTCTCCTGGAATGGCCTACCATCCAAGGGCGCCCGTTGGAGGAATGAATACCATTAGAAACAATGCGACCACTGCTGGACCCAGTGGTATGTATTCAGTTATCGATCCATTCGGTGACCTACTGTATCCTCGTCTAGGTATTTAATACGTCTAGGTATTTTGTATTTAGTATGTCTGATAATTTAAAATTAATTATTCATTAGTAACTAATTACCTCATCCCCTCCCATCTCAGGTTCCTCCCCCTCTATCGCTGGTCACTCCACTTCTTCCTCCTCGGGTGATCATTCATCTCGCACTTCTCTCAAGAGTGCACTCATGCTCTCTTCCAGTAGTGGAATGGGAGAGAGAGACGAGGAGACGGACTCCGATGACGATGGACATGGGGTACGGTAGAATATTCATTGTAGGACTACGGTATTATATGTTGTTGGGTTACTGTACGGTCACAGTTATTGATTGGGCGTTCTTCCAGATGCGCCGTCCAGCTCGCAAACCGAAGCGTCGCAGCGTGAACGGATCGACTCTGATGGGCGGAGCTTCGTCCAGTGGAGTATCCCACACGGAAGGGCGGACATGCGGTAGTCAGGCGGGCACCGTCGATCGATCGTTCGATCGATTCGAGAGAGGAGGAGCATACGGTAGCACGGAGAGCAGCGCCTCCATGATGCCCTCGAACACGCTCTCGTCCGGATACGGTAGCCACAACCACTCGAGGTGAGAATATCGATTGATTGTGTAGATAGATTACGGTAGGTGTGTACGGTATTGATATGTCTCTTTCCAGTTACTCGTCTTCCTCCTCATCTCCAGTTGATCGATCACTTCCTCCTCCTTATCCATCTCAACCACCCGCTCTTTCTTTCTCTAATCGTCTATACGATGGAGCTAATGGTGAGACGAACTTAGAATATTCGAGCATTATAATTGGAACAGATCAGAAGTAGACAATTACATAAGCTGTTATGAAGCGGCATTATGGTTGAGTGTGAAACCCCAACTCTCCCACCGCGTTCCCCTATTATTGCTGAAGTTCAATCTGTAACTATTACACACGCTGTTTTGGCATGGCATTAGGGTGCACCTTGACAGCCCAACTCTCCTATCCCTCCCCCTCATTGAACCATCTCATTCAGGAGCGACGACAGTCTCTGTCGGGGGTTGCTCTGCCCTTCCCTCCACTATCAACAACAACAGCAGTGCACCCCTGCCGAGAGGAGCAGAGTACAGATACAACCAACCTGTGAGTAATTCATCTTTGGAGGAGCAATAGATGCGAAAGCATTTTGTCGCCTGTAGAAGCATTGAAAGAAGCATTGAAAGAGACATTGTCCTGTTATTCATTATGCTGCCTTCAGTGCCATAAAAACACTGAGGAGGGTTTCAATCTCTTCATTTTTTCTATGATATGATAGGCCATGGGAAATGAATACAGCCTTAAGTAGGCTATTTATCCTATGAATATTTCATCATCATCGTATTCCTTTGCAGTTGTACGCAGTTCCTCCCGAGATGGGAGCAGGGTCGAAATCGTCTCTCCCCCGCACGAATCCTCGTGTATCTCGACCAACTTCCGTGAGGGAGAGAGAGCAGAGGGAGCAATTGAGGAGAGAGAACAGTCTGCCTATGCACACGTGAGAATATTTACCTGTTGAATCATACTGTAACTGCATTTAGCGTGAAGTGATTTTAAATGACGATGAGTCAATGGAATGATGTGATTGATGCTTATTTCAGTCCCTCCTCCTCTTCAATTCTCAAACCAACTCTAATCGATATCATGGATCCTCCATCTTCTTCTTCTCCTCTTCTTCCTTCTCTTGATCGATCTCCTCCTTCTCTTTCCTCTGCCACTTCGACCTCCTCAGAGGGAGGAATTCTCTCGCAAGGAGTGCACACTGTGACCATTGATGATGTCGACGACCACGATGACGGGTGAGTACTGTAGAGAAAGGGAGGTAGTTACTGTAGCGTTATCGAGCTACGGTAGGCACTAGGATTAGAGAGATACTCTACTCGACATTACTGTATTGATTTCATTTTTAAAAAAATTAAACTTTGATTTTTGTGCAGAGTTGACGTTCGATCAGAGGACAACAACACCTCCTCCCACATGCAGATGAAGCAGCAGGTTAGTGGCTGATCTTTGATCTTTTGTAGTTCGTAGTCTGATCTTTGATCTCTACAGGAAATGATCGAAGCGCAGCGAGCGGAGATTGCGAGGCTGATAAAGGAGAATGCGGAATTGAAACGAGCACAAGGAAAGAAGAAGGAAACAACAAAAGTGAGCACTTTTGATTTATTTATTATTGTAAATCTAATATTATAATGTTGTAGAAAATACTATTTGATTTTGCGGTAATGTTCTATGATCGTTCCACTCCGTCTCATCTTCTCATCAATGATCTTTGATCTCTCGTTTCAGTTCGTTGATTCGGGTGCCTCTGAAGACAGCTACGACTCACTTTCTTCCCTCGAGAGGGACGCGCGCCTCAAAGGAGTCACCGAGTGCTGACGCGTCTCCGGTGCCCCCGACGCGCTTTGAGTGCCCTCACCATCCTATCGAGATCTCCCGTTGACGCACCTCAGGTGTCCCTCCCCCGTAGTGATTCCTCCCTTCGTAGTCTAATAGCATCGTCTCATTCAGCCCGTGTCACAATATCGATCAGAGTCCTGTCTCCCCGTGAAACCCCGCCCTCTTTGGTGTGTCTACCGTAGTCTGCCTAGTATTCGTCGACCTCACCATCGACATCTTCTGTGATATTTTCTGCATTAGATCGATGGGATATGTTTTGTAAGATACTGCCAATTCAGTTTACTCTTTATCGATTTTCTCAGCGTAATTATTTCGATCACTCTAATCTTTCATTTCTGTTCTACTAGCATAATCAACACCCCCTTTCTCACTCATTTTCACCGATTGCATAATATATCGCTAATTTCTCCCCATTCTTGATTGAATCCAAATTTTGATATAGTTCCATTGTCAAAGGCAAGCATCAATCAATACAGCCGAGCTTTATTTCCCTCACTACCGTATCACCTTGTCACTTCAACCATCAATCCTACCGTACTCAGCAGTACGGCGGACGACGTTTTGTAATAACCTTCCAAATGCAATTTGTACACAACCGAAAGCAGTCCGAAGCATCTTCGGTAGAAAAGATCGAATAAAACTTTCGAAATTCTGTCTGTGTCTTCTTCCTCACATGCATTTTAGCAGCTGAATTTTCAGACAAATCGACACTCAAAAATAATTGTAATTTTCGAGAGCATGCAGGAATCTCAAATCAGGAACAGGATGAATAGAAATTGCATCTGGAGCAACTGATATTAAATAAACAAATGATCGCGGTGTGAGGGAGGGGGGAGCGAGAGGTAGATCAAAGACGATCGATATCGGGGCAACGAGGGGAAAACAACTACCTTCCGGGATCGAGTAGATAACGTGAGTTTAGTTTGATCATGATGACAATTCGACAACAAAATTATTTAGCGATTGCGTGTGAGACAGTATAACCAAAAAATGGCCGCAAGTTGCTCGCGGCGCCTCTGTTAATGTTCGCTCATGTAATTCATTTTTGAATTCCCTCCATGATCTTTTGCAACGGTTAAGTATGCAGGGCTGCCACGCAGTCCACTTCTTTTTTTAATTTCCCGCATTGTGGGTCACGGTATCCGTGCTATTTTGATTAATTGGCGTGGTCTTTGTTTTATGTAGAAAGGCTGAAATGCCGTGCGAAAAAATGAAAAAAAAAACAAAAACGCCTAATTCTGCAAGACGCGTGCCTTTCCGTTCGCGACTTTTCAGCAGAAACGCAGCTTGTGCACTCGATTGCCGGCGCGCGCTGCGTCTCACCCTACGGCAATCGAGTGCACAAGCTGCGCTGAAAAACCGGAGGAATACCAATTACGTTGCTGTTACTTATAAGGCAGTACTTTAGCTTCACTCTCATCATTACTCACCCATTTCTCCATTCGCCTTTCATATTTCTCCAAGCTTATCACATCTCTTTCTCTTTCCAGACTCGCTTCTTATCTTCAACTCTTCATCATGTCCAGTGTCAATCTCTCCCTCGAAGATATCATCGCCAAGTCCAGAGTCAGTTATTTATTCCCCCCAATTTATCTAATCCATTAGCCTATCTTCATCATAAAATTCTTAGTTAATGCCACTTAATTACGGCTTTCCAGGCCTTATTAATCAAACAACTAGGCTATTTCATGATCCAAACGTGTTTTCGAAATGGTGTGTTGGCATTGTTTGGACGATTAAAACCACTAATTAGAATGTCATGCTAACTCTGTGGTCACAGGCCAACAAAGGCAGAGGACGCGGTCAGGACAGCTCGTTCAAGAGCGATGGAGTCAATGGGAGGCGAGGAGGTGGTGTTCTACGAAGCAGCAATGGAGGCGGCCAGAGGAGAGAAGGAGCCTTCTCCAAGGTATGCCATCCATTCCTCCCTCCCACTTCCCCTCGAAACATATTACACCGAACCAGCTCATTTGAACCCTTTAGCATAGGCACAACAGTTCGCAACTTGTGAAGTCCTAATGTTGCATATTGCAGAGCGTTCCGGGCGGCAAATGGCGTCACGACAAGTTCTCCGAGGCCGAGGGAGGCCGTGGTTCCGGTCCCTCTCCGTCTGCGCCTCGGGGAGGTCTCGCCGCCGCCATCTCTGCTAACAAGAGAGTGCGAGTGAACATCTCCAGTCTCGCTGCATCCGTCACCACCGCCGACCTGGAGGTAGCCTCTCACCCCATCAACTGAGGGAGAAATGGACCACACACGACTGACTCGACTGCTCCGACCCATCCGACCGGGCTGCACTCACCCAGACGTGTTCGATCGGGAGGGCCGGCTCTCACACCCAGTCTCGTCTCTCCTTTTCTCCTTCTGTAGTCTATCTCTCCCTTCCCTCGGGGTGAGTCTCCATCGTTCTCTTGCAGGAACTCTTCTCTCAATACTCGATTGACTCTGCGGCCGTTCACTACGCAGAGGGAGGAGAGCATCTCGGAACGGGCGATGTCGTCATGAAGAAGAGAGATGCACAGAGGGCACTCGCAGACTTCCAAGGAGTCTCCGTCGATGGTCAGTAGTTATAAGTACCCTCTGAAAAAATGACTAAGATCGGGACAAAAGAACTTGTTCGGACAAAAAATTAACCTGTACGCGAAATGTATCTTATTTCTAGTGACTTTCTCTTACAGGTAAGTGGACATTTTCACTTGGTGTTTTGTTTGTTTTTTTGTGTGTTTTTCTCACTTGTTTCACTTTATCCTAGTGACTTTATCTCAGAGTAAATTAGTGTGTTAGACGATCATGATCGATCTATAATTAATCAATCGATATTCAGGTGCTCGTCTGTCGATGGCTATCGTAGAGGGAGGAGCCGCAGGAGGATCCATCTTCGATCGCGTCCAGGTGGTCAAGAAAGTGGCAGGAGGCGGCGTCACCAAGAGGTACTGAAGAATAGGATGGATCATTATTTGTGTCTACCGTACTCCTTCAATCGATATTCTGTTCAGATCTCGCGATGTCGCTCGTCCTCAGCGTGCTCAGCGCCCTCGTGGCTCATTCGGAGATCGTCATCCCCTTGATAGAACTGATGAGGATGAGGAGGAAGTCAACAACAAGGTAATCAATAATCAGAATTTCTGCCGTAATGCTTGCCGTAATTTATTTCCAAAAGAAATTAGAGTGATACAGTGGCTATGGTATTGTCCCTGAAAATATCAATCGATAATTACAGGGAGGTCGTGGCGGTGCACGTGGAGGTCCTAACAAAGGCGGAAGACGCGGGGCCAAACCCAAGACTGAGGCCGAGCTCGACGAAGAACTCGACTCATACATGAAGAAGAGCCACAGTACCATGGAGTGGTAAACTTCGACCCAACCCAAACCACCGTACCCTACCACCCCCTATCGACAACAGATCTCCCCCCAGTAGAAGTGATACATTCTCGTCTAGTTCCCATGGATGATTCACCTAATTCCGCATTTTTTTATTAAAATTTCCTACTTCTATTCTAGCTCTGTCTCACAGCCCCCACTCTCAAATGGAACCGACCACAACGCACATATCTCGATCCTTTTGATATTTCCACGGTAGTATTTATGTCTATGGACTACCTCAAAACTATTTTCAAAAGTTGCCAAATCCGCATAAGGAAGCCAGATAAAAATTTTCCATGAATCTTAAGCTCGAAAGAATGCACTCGGAGAATGCACTCAAATTGATATTTTGAGAGCCAATGGGAAACATTTCAAAGAAGAAGAACTTTATCAAACTTTGTAAATTACAGTCAAATCGCATGCTGATCAAATTGTGAAATTTGTATAGAATTTGGATATCTTCATCCCTTTTTCTCCTCTGGTATAAAAGGTCTCTCTTTTCTTCTCCCCATTCTTCTCCATTTTATCTACTTCATCTCGTCGTTGGTGGCCGTTGTGTCACTCCCGACTCTACTATGTTGACGGTGAGGTTCCCCTACGATACTAAGATTTTAGGATCGATCTTAAGATCCGAGGATACTAAGATCTTATATTCTCAAGTGCCGTACCCTCCAGGTTCAATCGCTTTTCGTATCACAACTGCTGCCAGCCATAATCGCCCTGATATGGGCACTTGTCTACTGTGGAGGAGGAAAGAAAAACTCGCCTTCTACGGGAACAGCAAGCAAACTATCCAAGGTACGGTAGGGATACTGTACTCCATGGATTACTGTAGGCGGCATTAGTATACTGTATGTGAACTGTTTGTTCAGGAGGTTGCCAGCAAGAAGGATCCCTCTCCTGGTCCCACTGCTGCCATTCCGAAACCAGCTGCACCTGCAGCAGCCCCGCCCCCTGCTGCAGCCCCAGAAGCTGCAGCAACTCCCAAGGAGGACGATAAGAAGAAAGAAGAGGAAAAGAAGGAGGAGAAACCCGAGGTGAGCAGGGTTACTGTAGATATGGATAGGGTGTGTAGGTACTGTAGTTTGAGATTGATGAGATTGATTCAGGAGAAGAAGGATGAAAAGAAGGAAGAAGAAAAGAAAGAGGAGGAAAAGAAGGAGGGAGAGGGAGAGAAGAAGGAAGAAAAGGAGGGGGATAAGAAGGGTGAGGAGAGGAGGAGTCAAATTAAAGATCAAAGATCAACCATTTGTAGATCTCAAACCTCGTGATATGGGAATGGATGAGAAACAGAAGCAAATTGCTAAAGGAGCAGTGAGAAACAAGGGAGATTATCCCACTATGAAGGATATCGAAAGTGATTGGGATTCAGCCAAGGATAAGGTGAGTTGGCAGAGGGGGGTGACATTTGAGCAACGGGCCATAACTCACCAAGGAGTGAGCCTAGCGCTATGGAAGTGGTACCATTGTGATCAGCATCAGAAAAAAATAGATTTCATTAATTAATTAATTAGCATAATTAATGAGATATTAATTAATTAATTAATTAATTATGAAATCTCAAGTACCTGATGCTGATCACAACGGTACCACCCCCATAACTCTAGGCTCACTCCTAGCTGAGTTATTACCCGTTGCTCAAATGTCACCCCCCCTGGCAGAGCGCCAAGGGGAATTGGAAATATGCCAAGACTTCCCATTCAGAGAGACAAAAAGGATGGAGATAAAAAGGATGAAAAGAAAGAAGAAAAGAAGGATGAGAAGAAGGAAGAGAAAGAAGATGATAAGAAGGAGGAGAAGAAAGAGGAAGGAGGCAAGGAAAAGGAAAAGGTACGGTAGGATAATGTACAAAGGGGATTACTGTATGAATTGGCAATCGATGAACCTACCGTATGCTAAGGAAAAATCTGAGAAGAAAGAAGGAAAATCTAAGAAGGAAGAAGAGAAGAAGAAAGAAGGGGATGAAAAGAAGGAAGAAGGAGAAGAGAAGAAAGAAGAAGGAGAGAAGAAAGATGAAGAGAAGAAGGTACGGTAGAATGAATGAGGCAATTGAGAAATCATTTATTTCAGTCTAAGAAGGAGAAGAGCAAGAAATCAGAGAAGGAAAAGGAGAAGAAGAAGAAGGAGGAAAAGGTTTTCTGATAGGCCTGTAATTAATTAAATAATTAATTAATTACCTAATTAAGGATCCGAAAAAGAGCAAGAAATCTAAGAAAGAATTGAGTAAATCGAAGATAGAAGAGAACAAATCAAAGAAAGAGGAGAAGAGCAAAGAAGATAAGAAGGAAGAGAAGAAAGAGGATGAAAAGGTCCTACCAAGAAAAAAGGAGTACTGTAGTTAAAACTCAATAATTATTTTTTTTTCTTCAGAAATCATCGAAAGACAAGAAGGAAGAGGAGAAGAAGGAGGACGACCCGGGAAAGACTGTACTCGCTCAACCAACTCAGATACAGGAAGTGAAGGAAGATGGGGTGAGAGATCAAAGATCAAGCTCGAAAGAGATCAAAGATCTAAAATGAAATGATTGCAGGAGAAGTCACCGGCTCCGGAAGAGAAGAAGTGAAGATTCCACCCGGTTGTCAAATGAGCCGCTCGATAAAGTGTGAAGGCTATCAATAAATTGTGATTGAGTGTAATGGCAGATTGAGAAAAGGGCAAAGATTTCATGGAACAGGAGATTACTGTTGATTCTACAAGTAAACATACAGTAACATTGAAACCCCGCGGGAACAAACAATTGTGGGTATAACCTACCAAAGAATGAATAAATTGAAGAAAAGAAATGAAAGATTTAAATAAAAATTCTTTGTACAGCCTGTACAGTACAGGTTGATTTTTGCAGAATTTGGCGAAACGAGTCAATTTCATGTCCACACGCATGATCTCACATGTATTCTGACTGGTAACCAATGGATAGGGTTCGAGGGTAGAACATCTTCATCTTGTCGATTTTTCACTTTGTAAATGAATCATGCGACTTTCCGCCTACATGAAATTCTTCATAACCACGGGTGACAAAGTGAAATGGTGTATCATCCGAGAAGGCAATACTTAATCGATGACAATACATTGAATTTGAAGGTTCACACAAATGTCTGTGACTATACTTACGGCTTATTTCATTCCCTCTCTCAGACCACAATCAATTCGCTTCCCTCATAATCTCACGAAATCGATCTTTCTCCGCTAAATCTCAATTCTCCTCATGTCTGTCATAAACTTACCTCATTTCTCTCTGAAACTCACTATCTAGCTGCAAGCCCGCAAATTGCATTTCTCACGAAAGTTGACTTGAAATGCCGCTTACGACAGACAATTTGTCAAATGTCTTTCTAATTAAGAAGAGACACCTTTTGTGTGCAGAAGTTGTAGGAGCCCACAGTTTGTTTGTTTCTCTGCATTGAGAGATCTATTCCTTATAAGTCGTTCTGTTTTTTTAAAAATTAAAGTAATGCTTTCATTTTCGCGCCTGTGAATGGGTTGCCTTTCGGCGTCGGTTTCGGTATTGCTGAACTCCTGGCGTCTATTTTTTTCTAGTTCTCTCTCCCTTATCAGCCGTATTACCTCTCGCTGAGAGTCGTAATACGAAAACCGAACTTGCATCCCTAGTGAATTGCCTTCCATTCTGTTCTCTTTGAACGATCAAAGTGAAAAGTTCACGCTTGTGTTTACCCAGACAAGCACTATTTTGTGTAATTTTGGAGTTGAACACCGAGCAAAAGTCGTCGTTTTAGCAGGGAGAGAGAGAGAGAGAGAGAAAGAGAGAAGTGCGAGAGTTTAACTAGAGTAAGCTGATTAGAAAAGGTGAGAGATAGGCACTCTTATCACTCCCTCTCTCTGATAAAAGCGCTCCATTCTCCGCCATTTCCGATGCTTATCAAATTCCTATCACTGATTATAATTATCCAGTCGCTTTCTCTTTCAGTCTCTTCCATGCTTCTTATCTTTTTTCTTCTCGTGACGTCAATTGATGCTGTTGAAGGACAACAACTCGTTTTCGCCCAGACGGTAAGAACACGAATCCATAATATAAACTAATTTATCCAGGAGTGTAGATGCAGAATTTTTTAAAAATAGTGTCTATCAAATTTATCGAAACACTAAATTCATTATTTATACGGCTAATAATTAAAAGCAAATTTTATTACCAAAAATTTGATTGATCAAAACCCACCAACTTTCAGTTATGGCGACACGGCGCACGAATTCCGACGGGAACTTATCCCAATGATCCCTATCAGGAATCGTATTGGGGAGTCCCATGGGGAGAGTTGACTACGGTAGGGGATGATTATTGATTGAAGTTTAAGATGAGATGATTCAGGGTGGAATGCAACAGCATTTCCTGCAAGGTCAGCGACTTCGACAGAGGTACATGATGCAGAATGGATTGTTGAATCAGAAGTATTCGAGATATGAGGTAAGCATTCACTGACGCGATTTCTCCAAATCACTTGGCCTACTTTAGCAACCCCAGAAAGGGTTACAGGGGTGAAGCACAATGTGGTAGAGAGGTCCTCTCACTTGTGCACATATTGCAACCACGCGAGATTCTGATAATTAGTATGTTGTTTAATTAAAAATAGTTTTGAGACGACGATTCGATCTGCTGACACTCCTCGATGCATCCAATCAGCAATGGCCAATATGGCTGCACTCTATTCCAGTGAGAAATCGTATTCAAATATTATCTCATCGAGTAAACTCTATTACAGATTCTCCAACATACCCGACTGCAACGAATGGCTGGCCTAACGGATGGTCGCCCATTCCTGTTCATTCTCGACCATTCAGTGAGGACAGAGTAGGTTTTTCGATTAATTTTTAAGATATTGTATAAAAGAAGCTTGCAGGAAGACCTTTTTTCGTTTTAGCAACAATTTTTTAAAAAAAGTTTCAAATCCCTCTTGACAGTTTTCCCTCTTGACTGTTTTCCCTCGTGGCGGTATCGGTGTTCCCAAATTGTCTCTTTCCCTCTAAGTTTGCTCAATCAACACTTCGTGAGAGTTAGCTTTGATACCTAATCTTATCTAAAAACCCCTTAGCAAATAATCACGAAAAAGAGTATTTCTAAGAGGGAAATGCATCATTTGGCAAGCACTGTTCCATTTAGAGACTCTGTTTGAGGTAGAGATTGGGAGTGATAAGAAACAGCTGATTAAACAAACATAAATAAGTACTTCTTTCTTCTAAGTAAGGCCAAGAGAGAGACGTCTCTCTCTTGGCCTTACTTAGAAGAAAGAAGTAATCTCAACCATGACAAGAATCATCGAGTACAATCTACATAAATAAGTGAAGTTTACGATGTTTAGATTGATAGATTAATAAAAATAAATTGGAGGAATTGGAAGCGGGAGTTTCGTGTCCTCGAGCAGATCAATTGACAAAGACGAGAGAGCAACAACCAGCGTTCCAGAACTTCCTTGCAAGCAATTGGGTGAGTCCATGTTCGTGCATTATTCTAATTTGCACATTACTGCCGTTACCAAATCATGCAATTGTCTTCGATGAAAGGACTCGTACACGATTTTATTCTTAACTCTTATTTCGTATATTTCAATTCCAACCTTTGTAGCAATTGTTCGCTACAATCAACGCTAACGCGGGAAAGACGTACGATCCGACTTTCAAGACTCTCATCGAACTTATTGGACCATTGAGTGTTGAGGTTCGTGAACATAGAATTCCAAAATTCAGAAATCTGGAGGGTGAGAGAGCGTTTAAATGTTAGAGAGCTTTCTATTTTGCACACTCTCTCACCCCAAATCCCTTTCAGCCGGTTAGAAATGAGTCTTCACTAAGTGTGTAATGATCCGTGACTGCAAAAAAGCAACACGTCAACATTGAAACGTTTTTAAAACGTCAACGTTTTAAAAATGTAGAGAACAATTTCAGCGTGATGACTTCAATCTGACGATGCCTCAATGGGTGACGGATCAATTCTATTTCTCACTCAAAGCAGCTGTCGAATACTCCGAGAATTATGTTGTTGGAGCAGGTATCTTTTTCCTTCAAAATTAGTATTTCCGATTTTCGAACCGGAAACTGATTTTTTAAAGAACAAAAACTCCAAGCTTGAACATTTACAGCTGGTTTTGGTCTTCCGGAGGACACAGAACTGCTCAAATTGAGGGGAGGTTTCATGCTGAAGGCATTCGTTGACAACATAAAGAGTGCAATCTCAAACTCGAGTACAACCAAGTACTACGCTTATTCGGGGGTTAGTTTATTCACATTTTTCAAATTTCATAAATTATTTATTAAGTTTCGAAATACATTCTTTCAGCACGACACAATCGAGCGACAGTTGTTGTACACTCTGGGAGTGAAGGTAAAAAATTTCAAAATTTTATAGAGAAAAACAATCAATATTCATTGCAGAATAGCGTAATCGGATTGGGGATTCCATACTACGCTTCGATGATTGCAAACGAATTGTATTTGAAAGATGGCCAGTACTTTGTGAAGGTACGGTATCATTATCGATTGTCCATCTCAATCCGAATTTTTTTCTTCAGTTTCTCTTCTCACCCAACGCAAATTCGGAGCTGAAAGACTTTACGAGGTGATACAAATTATAATTTTATGAGCTTATAAATAACGTTTCGCAATGTTTTCGCATCTGAAGGATTGTCGGGAAAGCGATCACATAGTTCCTTTTCCCAATTGGGAAAAATAAAACTACGCGGCCGCTTTCGCGACAATCCTAACATTTGTTTTCAGTTCGATTCCTACGTGTAAATCCGATTTTTGCCCTCTGGATACATTCCTGCGATACGTGCAGAAGTACTTGCCTGCAGATGCAAAGGTGCGTCATTTGAATTGTGCACTTGATAAGAAGAGTGAGGACGCGTCGTCAATGAAGCACAATGTGACTACGTGTGCTCAACATCCGAAAGAGTCACGGCGAGATAAAGTTAGAGAAAGAGGGAATCGTCGAGAGAGTGCGCGAAACGAGTGAGGCAGACAACGAGAGATGTTCTTGGCATGGCTCCAACTTGATGCTGTGCGTGTGCTCACGTTCTGCGATACGTGTCATAGGGAGAATACGGGGAAATTCATTTGATATTCGATGAAAAAAAAACAAAATGCGTTTGCAGGATTGCACGGCTCGATAACTTCTTCATCGACAGAAGTCACTCGAAAAGAATGAGCTTTAAACGAAACGAAAAATATGAATAAACTATTTTCCCGACTTCATCTATGATTCTGTTTGTTCAATAATCTAAAATTCCTCGACACGATTCACCTTTTAGTTCACTTCTAAACTCGATCCCTTACGTGACAGAGTGAATGATAGCCCCCTTCATCTGTCCTTCCCTTCTATGCTCTTTCTCATTGACTGTAGTGTGTTCTCCGCCCTTTGATAGTCTAGTGAGGACGTCAGAGAGAGAGAGAGATTCTTATCGGACACTTTTCGACTTCGATCTCAGCATCCTTTTATCCACTCATAAAGTGTGCACCCACCCACTCGTAGACATCCCAAAATAGACTGTCTCCATTCACCGGAAATATTTGCGTTTTATTGCATTTTAGTGATTTTGCGCTAAAGAGCGCTCATTACGATGCAGTAAAAGTCAAGTAGTGAAGAGTGTCTCAAAAGCACCATCTGAAGTGCTCTCGTTACACTTCGAGACCATTCAGGAATGGCACATTATCAATTCCGTTTGACACATCACCTACGTCATCAAACTCGGCGTCTGATCACAGTTCTCATCTCATCTTCTCGTTCTTCTCAATTTCATCGTCGATTCTCCTCGTGTCACGTCCGGTCGCTCTCTTATCTCCACGAGGATCAGAATAGAAAAGGAGTGGACTCCATCACAATTTGATCAGTCTCTCCCCCCTTCACAATGAGATCTATTCTGTTCTCTCTTCTTCTTTCATCGACTGCGGTTGCTGAAGATCGATTAGTCATGGCACAGACGGTTCGTTTAGTCTCTGATAGAGCTTGAAATTCTGGTAAATAATTTAATCAGATCTTCTTAATTTTACACACCCCTTAGATAGATACACCGGTCGGTTGATGAGATATCTAGTGTGTGAAATGGAGAGGGACAATCATTTACTCGAACTTCGAACTGTAGTCTCAGACGACTTCATTTCTTCGAGAATCATAAGTCCATTCAGCTATGGCGGCATGGCTCGAGAACGCCGACAGGATCGTATCCCACTGATCCCTATCAGGAATCGTTCTGGGGAGTTCCCTGGGGAGAGTTGACTACGGTAAGTCATCGATCTGTCGTAGAATTTCGAAGGAAATAGATCGATAATACTCTCGTTGTACTCGTTAGCAAACCGGCCTTTTCGGTAAGCCCCGGTAGAGTAGTTGTTTGTCGCCGTAAAGTTATCTTGATTCCGGTTCAATTTTACCTTTTTTACCTATAGCACGTTGTTCAGGGTGGAATGCAGCAACATTTCGAACAGGGACAACGAATGCGACAGAGATATATGAACGAGACGGGATTGTTGAGTGAGAAGTACAGTAGATACGAGGTGAGAACTCAACTTGACAGTATTAGTCAAATTTGCAAATATAATAAAAGTTTCTAAAAATGGAAATAATTGCAGACAACCATTCGATCCGCTGACACTCCTCGTTGCATCGAGTCAGCTATGGCAAATATGGCTTCATTCTACGCTGGTTTGTATTCATTGCTCAGGGATGGGCAAACATTTTCCGCTGTCATGATTTCGCGAACTCTCTTTGCAAGAACTCTGTTGATTTCTAGAGAGATTTAAAAAAACCTTCTTCTCGATTTCTAAGCGGAAAATTATGGTTTATACATCTCGCCTCAGACTCTCCCACCTTCCCTTCCTCCGCCAATGGCTGGCCATCCACATGGACTCCCATCCCCGTCCATTCCATGCCCCATGATGAGGATCGGGTAAGAGTTATACTGCAAATGGTGCCAGCCTTCAGAAATGGTCTCTTCGTTTCGCACACTCTTTCATCCACCGACCGGTCTAGAGAATGTGCGAAATGAAGAGATCGTGGTCTCACGTTTCGCACTCTATTTCCTAGCAATGATTGTCCATTTCAATTGAATTGTAGGAATTGGAAGCGGGAGTTTCGTGTCCTCGTGAAAGCCAACTCAAATCTGCCCGTGAGAAACTGCCCGTATTCCAGGATTTCCTCGCATCCAAATGGGTCAGTTTCACTTTGAAATGTATCATTTCCGCTGAAAAAAAACGAATGAGTGATGTCATATTTACAGCAACTGTTCACCTCAATAAACGCGAATGCCGGTGGCAACTTCGACGTTTCCATGTACACACTGTCGCACATGCTGGGCATTCTGAGAGTCGAGGTGAGGTCTATACATTATTTATTTGAATTGTCCCAATATGTAAGTTTCATCATGGAAATTTTACCATGGGACCATTTGACAATAACTGTCTGAGGTGATACATCGATATTTATTGATCCTTTGGACTAGAGATATGTATCACGGCTGATAAGGCAAGAGTCAGGGAAAAAAGAGACTGCAGAGAGTGCATGCCAGAAGGTATGGGAAACATCGACCCGAC